>JADBJO010003227.1:165000-197500 GCA_016801955.1 Conus betulinus
TAGAGAGAGAGTTCATATTTGTTGTTGAGCCGACCACAAGTCATAATTAGCTCTCTCTCTATTTATGTTCGTGTGTGCAAGCGCGCGTGCGCGCGAGAGAGAGTGTGTGTATGTGCATGTGTGTGTGTGTGTGTGTGCGCGCGCACACGTGCACTCGTTCGTGTGTTGTAAGCATGAAGAGAGTCGAAGATAGTATTGAAGGGGGAGTCAGAGAGAGAGAGAGAGAGAGAGTCAAAATAAGTTTCAAGTACTATAATATCTTTATTTCTATTGAAAATCTTTCACTCCAATCCTGATTTTTATGTTTTTTGCTGGTGCAACATCTAGGTTAGTATGATTATAAATGGCTCATGAAAATGTGAGATGATGACGATGATGATGATGATGATGATGTGTGTGTGTGTGTGTGTGTGTGTGTGTGTGTGTGTGTGTGTGTGTGTGTGTGTGTGTGTGTGAGCTTGTGTGTGTGTGCAGGTTCGTATATGTGAGTGAGTGGGGACATTCTCTTATTTTGTCCAAATGCTCCAAATTTTGCACAGCTCAGTCTGAAAAAAAACTGAGAAAACCCAGCTCTGATATTTCTCTTCCCAGAATTTATTTTGATTTCCTGAAGATTCGGTTGCAATTCAGTTTCTGTTATGATTTTTGTCATAAGAATTCCAAATTCTAGACGTTCAGGGCGAGCTGCAAACACAACTGAGTGTGGAGTTCACAGCTGTCAAGAGCTTTCTTATTACACAGCATCACAAATGGAAGATAAACTAAAATTTTGTATTCTGGATATTCGGGACAGCACACATTAATTTTACAAGCATTGGCAAAAGAGTAACAAAGTATTTTGTCACGATTCTACTGCAGCTTGTTTTGGGCTTTGGCTGTTGAGACCATTTTGTAATCTCATGTGCAGCGTCAATACACGCCTGGGGAAAAAAAAAAAATCAATCTTTCGAAAGTGGCAAGGTTCAGTTTACAGCTACTCACAAGTTAAACACCAATTATTAGTCTTACCTACTCACACACACACACACACACACACACACACACACACACACACGGACGCACACTGCTCCACCTCATCCACCCAACACCCCAAGCCCCTGCATGCACTGCTATACTCTCTTTTGCTGTCCCCTTCTCCCCACATGCCAGCACAGACAACTGATAACATTTGTAACACGAAAACAGAGATTGGAAAGGGGTCAGGCCACAAACAGAAAGAAAGAGCCATGTAGGAGCATACCTTCACAAACTTATCATGCGCGTGCCGGCACAGAGACAGAGACAGACAGTCAGAGACAGACAGACAGACAAAGACAGACAGATAAAGACAGACAGACAGACGCTCACACACACACACACACACACACACACACACACACACACACACACACACACACATACACACACACACACACACACACACACACACACACACACACACACACACACACACACACACACACACACACACACACACACACACACACACACACACACACACACACACACACACACACACACACACACACACACACACACACACACACACACACACACACACACACACACACACACACACACACACACACACACACACACACACGAATGTTCGCCAATAACTTCTTGAAATCTGCCATTTACATAAAAATCGCAAGGCAAACAGTATCTGCATTGTGGGTGGAGGGCAGTCTTGTCTGGAGAAATGAAAATCACTGATGACAGTACAAGGGTGATTGGGATGGGGCTAGGTGGCACACAGAGAGAGAGAGAGAAATATAGGAACTTTACCGTCACAAACTTCTCACATGCACATGCATGGTGTGATCACAGAAAATTTGACGTGTTCTCAGAAAATCTTGTCTAATAAAATGAGTTCATGGAACGCGGTCAGTCTTCTCTTCTTTTTCTGTGAAGCTTGTGGCTCACACACACCTTAAATATACACACACTCTCCTCACAAACAGTCTGGGTGCTGATAAAGCTGAAAGGCTGTGCCGTCAGCATGGCTACGAACAGAGTTAGTGGTAGGGGGGGTTAGCACCACTAAAGTTACAAACTTATTTACGAACAAAATCTCTCTATGTAGTCGTCATGAAACACATTTTTCACTGCTATGAACTTTTTTCGCTTCGAACTAGTTCATATCTGCAAAGAAGGTGTCATGAAACCGGCCCCAGAATCTGTTCAACACTTCAATACTTTACTCATTTTGGTGGTCCCTCACATTGCTACTGAAGTTTTAAGTGAGTGCAAATACTCCCAATGAGTTTATGACTGTCCTGCATAATCATACTTGATGCAAGCAAATAAGCTAATGTTTGAACTCTTTGGAGTCAAAGTAGAGGATCAGCCTCAGCAGACTGTATAGAAATGGAGGTGTGACCATCACACCAAACCTAACTAAACTGATGGATCACTCTGTCTCAAACAGTCAAAACCAGGATTATTTACAGTTTACAAAACTGAAAATTCAAGAAGCAAGAACAGCCATTCTGCAAGCATGGAATATTAGAAAGCCTGGGAACCATGATGTTATATAACCAGTCTATGCCCTCAGAACATTCAAGATCCCTCAGAATATTCAAGAAAGTATATGAACATTAGTGCGATTAAAAACAATGGACCATGCTATAAATAGTATTTGGAACTTCTGGAAACTTCTTGCATTTTCAGATGATTTTGGGACTCTAAAGAAACTTCTAGAATCATTACCTCATCTGCAAATATATAATCTGGCAAACTGGCGTCTCATGGAACTTGAGTCATGTAATTTAAAGCAGACCCAGATGTACAAATCTGGACCAGCAATGAGGCAAAGCATACTTGATATCTTTGTAACACTGGATAACAAACTGCTGTTGAATTCTGCATAAAGATACAGTCTAAAAAGTAATGAGCGAATAATGCAAATGAGTAATGCTCCTCTTTTTTTTTTTTATTGGACTTTGACGGCCAGCCACACACATACATACAAACATGTGGATTAGCAATGTACTCATCTTTTTTAGAGTTCAGATATTACTGCTTGTTCATCCCACATTTGAAGGTTTCCCAGAGCACATCTACTGTATGTGGCTCCCACTTTGCAAATTTATGGATTACAGCAAAATATAATAATGAAATTTCATAGAAGAAATGTTTTCAGCAAAAAAGGAAATCAGGGGAGAAGGAAAAATTAGCAGTAGAATCTGCAGAGAGCTGGTCACTTTTGGAATACTAGCAGATAACACTGTCGTCACAAAAGCTTGTGTACCCTTCTTTGTGAGTACGGGCAATTTGTCTACATGGTTAAAGGCACGTTGCTCTATGTGTTGGCAAGACCCTGTAAAACTGACAAAATGGTATGCACGAATGGCCCAGGTTGTGGTTGGATCAAAAAGTAGACAAGACACAACTTGATGCTCAGATTTGCATCAGATTATACCAGTTTGATAGCCAGTTTCAAAATTTGTTTCGGGAGGTATGGGTAATGTCTTAGTTTAGAGGCCCCCCTTTCTGAAGCCTGTCGGACCCCTCATCGAATCTCAGTGATTCTTGCTTTTCCTCAGTGGGAGCTCTGATTACTTCTAACTAGTACCTGTTTATAAAAACTTCAGATTGGAAGAAATCAGCAGATGGAATGACGTAAAGTTTACAACTATTATTCCACTATTTGAAAGTCTGTCCCCCAGACTGACCCATCTCCCTCCTCCAACCTGCCATCCTCCCCCACCCCCTCCCACACTACCCCATGCAGAGAAAGAAAAAAGCACAAACAAGTTTGACAAATGTTTTTCATACAGATATTTATGTATGTCTTTCTTTTGTTATGGAGGAGTCACAGGTCACATGGACTTACAATAGCACTGTGGTGTGTGTGTGTTTTCAGAGAACAACAATCCACAGATGAGCAAAGACATCTTGTGTGAGGCCATCAACAGCTTGCCCACTGCCAACAGGGACACGCTGGCCTTCCTGGTGCAACATCTGCAAAAGTCAGTACATGTACAGCTCAAGGAAGGCGTCACATAGATAGAGATATACCATCGCTACCAACTTTTATCTCGGTATAATGTTACTATTTTCAGATTTGAAAATATATGTATAATTTCAAAAAGAAAGTGAGGGGAATAAGAGAAAAAGAAAAAAAGAAAAACACAGGATTTTTTGTAGGTCAAGTGGAAACCATGTGATTAGTTGTGAGACTTCCATTTTCTTAGATCTTAATCATGTTGAGTTGCAAAGTTAAGAGCGATTGAAAGTGCTCCAGTGATATTGCATATGAGTGCTACTCTTACATTTGGAATCCTGCATGTAAAATGTGAAAATGCTACACTTCGTGCTTTTGAATCCTCGGCAGCTCCGGAATCAAAGTAAGTCTTACCTAGTTTGTTAATTTATATGCAGGGTTCGTACGCTCCTTGAAACTCCTTGAATTCTGACAGGGAATTTCAAGACCTTGAAAACCTTTGAAAATCAATAAATTGTGGTTCTGTTGACCAAACCTCCTTGAAAACCTGTGACAAATCAAGCCATCAGCTCAAAAAATTTTTAATGTGGCAAAAAGAAATGGCAGTTTGATTTTTCTGTGTTGAGGCTAATGAAAAAACTATTTAAAAGCAAATTTTTACAAACATTGTAGCGATCCTGGATTGCTGTCTGCTGTTACCAGGGGAGGTGATTTGTAACTTCCTCAGTTTTGATGGCCGCTGAAATTCATTTCAATGTTGGTTCTCAACCATCATGAGTGTTTCACTGAGCAATGCATGGTGTGTTGAGCAGAGTGGCAGACAGTCCTGAGACCAAAATGCCGACCGGCAACCTGGCCAAGGTGTTTGGGCCCACAGCCGTCGGCTACTCCTGTCCTGAGCCAGAGCCCATGCAGATGATCAACGAGACCCGCAAACAGGCCATGGTAAGAGAGCAGGCCTTGTCAACAGCCAGCAGTAGGCTGCATTCAGTGAGAACTGAAGAAGGGGGAAAGTGAAAGGGTCATTTTTCCATGCTACTGCTCTCACTGGTCAGTTAATAGTGAAGTTGAAAAGGATGAAGGTTTTGAAGAGGGCGGGTGGTGAGAGAAAGAGCCAGCTGATTTGCTTAATGTGCTTTGTGAATCTGTAAAGGAGCATGGAAATAATGTGGAGTGTTGCTGGCAGTGTCCAAAGAGGCTCTATCGATTTGATGACTTTGATTCAGAGAGAGTTGCTGTGTGTTCTACTGACCATTCCTCTGCATTTGCATTTGTTCATAAGGAGTAGACTGTTAAAATTGTCTAGAAATAAGTGTGTTGTGAGGCACAATTAAAGCAAGAACAAAAGAAAAACTTCTGATTTCTGCTTTGCTCAGTGGCTTTAGTTGATTATGCATCGAAATACATTGCGATATGTGTTGAACTTAGTCATGTTTCAATCAGTGACAACCAGAGTGACATTTCTGTGTATCCTTGCAGTACCGTCTGCAGCATGCACATAGCATATTACCATAGGAGACCAAATACCTCCGCTATGATCCAAAATCTGAAGTAGATCTGGCAGGACGGAAGGAAGGCGGGTCGCTTGGCCATGCTCAACAACTTACAGCATCACTGCCACTGAAGAACAAGTTGCCACTGTTATTGCCTCAACACTGCTGTGTACGCAGTGTGATGTTGCTTCAGCTGTTGCTGCCCCCAAAGTTGCTGAGGGCAAAGACCATCAATGTGTCAAGGGCCTCAGTTCACCAAGAAGTGGTGTAATGCTCAGCGTGACTATTGCATTCACATTTGAGAACGAGGATGAAGAACCCATGGACACATTTCATAGTTAAATCTGCATTGAAAGATAGAAATCTTTTACAATGAAAAATATACGTGTAATTCTGAGGTAAAGAGAGCAGCCCAGCTTCACACATATAAACCCCATGTGAACAGTACAATTATACAATGCAATTACAGAAAACAATGCTGTTCACCTGTAGGTTTTCACTGGTTCCCTTATATACGGGGTGCTGACTTGCAGGTGATGGAGAAGTTTCTGGAGCTGCCGACAGACTTCTGGTGTGAAATCCTGGATGTGGATGACATCAGTCTCTACCCAGCTGATGTCGCCACCCCTGACAGTCCCAGTCGATCAGGTCAGATGATGACGGTCTGAGAGGATTGCTTTTTTTCTCTACCTTCCAGAATGCTGATGATATGTAACACTACAAAGAAATCCCTGAATCCAGTATCACAGTGTTAAAATTTTTATGTGAAAAACATGATCCTGAAAGCTGTGACCGTTGTAAACCTTGTTTTTACTTATCTGCAATTTTTTTGTTTTGTTTTGTCATTTTGTGCATTGAGAGCTTTGAGACTTCAAATTTTATAGCTACCATCCATTCCTAATTTTTTTTTTTCTCTTTTTTTTTTTTTTCAACAAATTTCAGTTCTCTGAATGTAATTACCGTTCCCTAAGATATTTTATTTATTTAGGAAAAGAAGGTGAGAATGTCAGTAAAAAAACAAAGAAAAAAAGGGTTTTGAAAAAAGAAGTCAGTACTCAATTGTGCAATTGCATGTGATATTTTGAATGAAATGGATGGTCGGTTTGAGTAGCAGTCTGTTTATCTCCTGTGATGATTTTATGACACACGTCAGTCTGAAAGGTTGTGTTGTCAGTAGATTAATATAAATAAAACAAATAAAATACACAATAAAGGTGGAGGGGGAGGAGAGGAGAGACAGATGAGGTTTGGAGGATGGGGAAGGATTTACAAGGAACTGCTGAATGGAAGGGGGTGTGACCCCGTTGTCAACCATGAGAGTGATCCGAAGAGTGGAGTAAACTCTTCCCTCAGTTCTCTCCCCATGGGGATTGGCATGTTTGCTTCCCACTGGTTGACAGCTATGTAAGCTGAACCACTTGATGCAAACCTTACAGTCATTCTTGTAAGACTGGATGCGGTGTTTACATCGCTCAGTGTGTAATTATCATATGTTGTGCATTGGGGGGAGAGAGGAGTGGGGAGTTGTTTGAGTTGTGAAGATTTATCGCAAGTGACATGCTTCTTCAGTTGCAAGGGATGCGACTCCAGAAAACCTGAAGAGGTAAAGACGTAAAAACTGGGTTCTGAATGTCTAGTGTGGAATATAACAGAAAACCAGAAGAGGTAAAGAGGTAAACTGGGTTCTGAATGTCTAGTGTGGAATATAACAGAAAACCAGAAGAGGTAAAGAGGAGGTAAACTGGGGGTTCTGAATGTCTAGTGTGGAATATAACAGAAAACCAGAAGAGGTAAAGAGGTAAACTGGGTTCTGAATGTCTAGTGTGGAATATAACAGAAAACCAGAAGAGGTAAAGACGTAAACTGTGTTCTGATAGTCTCTGGATCTGCAGGATCCTGTTTGGGTATCTTCTGAATCAGAAGCATTTTATCATAATTATTTTTTTATAATAGATATAAATCCATTAAATGGTTTCATCATTCACACAAAATTAGATTTAGATTTTTTTTTTCAAGCTCTGCAATTTCATTTTAATTTTCCTTGTTTGACACAGCTTATTTCTCTGTTTTCTTGGGGGCTGAAATGGCTCAGTTGGTAGGGCGCCGAACTTGTAATCTTGGTGATCCTGGGGTTGCAGGTTTGAATCTCGGCTGGGACATTTTGGTGCAGGGGGATTTTTCTCTCGGAGTTAACATTGGTTCTGACTCCGTTTCCCAAATAGTCCTTTTAGTAAAAACAATAAACCGAGGTTCCATGTGTGAATGCACACATGACATCTTGCACACAGGCAAATTCACATCACCAACTTTAAGAAGAGAAGGCCAGTTTGGCCGTTGGTATGGGTGACACACGTTACACAAAGCATGCACTCTGCGTGAGAAATGGGAAAAAAATGAAGAAAGTAAGGAAACTGAGTGAACAATATTGACTGGATGACACAGGAAACGATTGGATGAAGCGCTGGCAGGCAGCTCTTCAGTTGGCACTACCCAGGTAGGCAGCCTGTTGCATACATGAGAGGGTGGAGTATCAGCGCCTAGAACCTGTAGCAAGGCGCTTTGTAAATGCTATGTTATTATTGTTATTATCTCTGTCATTACTGAATGATGAGTTTTCTTCATTTTGTTACAGCGCTGCGTAGTCGTTTTTGGGCCCAGTCTTGACTCCTGGGACATACGAGAAGTACACCAAGACCTCTACCTGGTCAGAGAAAACTCCACACACTCCTAGGTAAGTTAGCTCTAAATACACCTTGCAGAGGTTTGTACTTACATGATCGCATGTGTATATATGTCCACCTACACATTAGTATGTGGGCCTACATACAGCAGCTGTCTCGAACAAGTATCAGTCTGTATCAATACGATGCATTAGAGCCACAACTGTTCATCTGGAAAAAAATGTGTTCTGGCTTTTTCATATTTGTAGGTGTATTAATACAGTCTGTTTAACATGCTGAAACATGGTTATGAAACATTTATTTAGTTTTGGTTGATATCAAAGAGACAGTTGTTGCCCTGTCCACAACCAACCAGATTCTGCATGCCACAAGTGAACAGTTAGCAGTCACAGACTGTGGTCTGAAATGTTCCATACAGTGGGACAGTTTGTCCGTGCCACAGGTGGCTAGAGCCATAGAAGACAGTTGTACTCAAACTATTACCACAAACTGATAGGAATGTTCCAGGTCACAATTCACTATCCCGTAGCTGATCACTTGTGGCCTGAGAATTTCAGTTATGAAGGTCTTACTGTTGTGTGCCACAACTATCTAAGTCTTGTTAATTAGTTGTGCTTAAAAATTCTGGGAAGATGGAAGTCTTTCTTTTCAGACCAAGGGTGTTTACTTCTTAAGATTGCGTAATTCTGTGGTTTCCATTTGAGTTTTTTTTAACCCCGTTTGTACAGCTTCAGAACACTATCTAGTGTTTGTTTTTCCCAAGTTTGGAAATTATGCGTGCAGAGATGTAATTTTTGGAGACCCATGAAATCTTCAAGTGGCCATTTCTCAAAATGGCGTTTTTTTCAAGATAGACAGTTGTGGCTCTAACGTATTGAATAGATGAGTGCATGCACACAGACACGCCTATACATGCCTACACATGTGCACACAAATTCTGAAATAAATGTGTCATTACTTTGAGGAGACGCTTAGATACACATGGACACCGATAAACTCCAACATGCTCAAAAAGACACATGTTCTTCATGTGAACTTATTACATTAAACTAACTGGTAGGCTTTATTTGGGCTGTAAGTTTTCTAGATCATTGTGTTTCTGTTTCCCTGGATTGGCAAGTTTTGTTGGGGTTTACTTTCTGGATGGCGTGATGATCCAGCAGAAAATACTCCTCCTATCCCTCCCTTTCCCCACCCCACCTCTACATGAAAGAGAGCAGGAAATTGGTTAATTGTAATGAAGAGTTAACTGTATATGACAATCTCACCTTCTCCATCCTTTCCCCTCCCATCTCACCACCTTTCCTTCCACACATGCTTGTCTACCCACTCTTCCCACCCCAAGTTTGGGCCAGTAATGGGGTTATGGAAGTGGTGAGTTGTACTTTGGGCATGTCTGTGGCAAATATGCAATAAACTGTCTTATTCTGTCTGCATCTCTCTCTCTCTCTGTCTGTCTGTCTCTCTCTCTCTCTCTCTGTCTCTCTCTCCCTTTCAATTGTGTCAAGACTGAATATAAGCCATTGACCAACTTAAGGAAATGTTTATGTTGCTAAGACAAACTGAAAATGAATTGAAATGGCCAGAAGTTACCTTTTGCAGTCTTTTTGGATAATATTTAAAATTGTCTTACTAGTCAAACCAGTGCCCAAACTGAAAGATGGCTTATAGTGAGTCCTGGTCAGTTTACAGAAAACTTCTTTTTCTAAACAATTTTTTAATGTCAGTGATAGCGTACTGCAAAAAAAAAAAAATTGTAGACAAACGAATCGCAACACAAAACTCGCGTTTCTACCTCAGATCTTCTTCAGGCAAGATACAAAACAGTCAGGACAACGAAAATGAACGAGCAATCACTTATCGCCTATCTTGCGCCAAAGTGGATGAAGATAAGTGATTTCTCATTCTTTTTCGTTTTCCTGAGTGTTTTTTTCTTTTTTTTTCGCGGTATGCTGTCACTAACATTTAAAATTTGTTTAGATTTCTGCCTGCTGTCACCTCACTTTGCAACTAGACCCTCTTTTTTAGTTTTAGTAAACCCTTGTCCTCTCTCTGTCTCTCTTATCTTTGTGTGTGTCTGTCTCTCTCTGCCTGTCTCTCTCTCTCTCTTTATCTCATACACTCTTTCTCTTTCTCTTTGTTATGCATTCACACATATCTCTCCCTTGCTCTCTGTCTTCATGTCAAGCGAATCATGAGATCATTTTGTGCCCATATGTATGTCATCTTTTTATAAAATTAGATTTATTGACATGTTTATTACGAATGAATACATCGATGGAATGTGTTTGTTGAGCACTTTTTATTTATCAATTTTTTTTTTCTAATTCTTATTATATAATTATCATTTGTTTGTATTCATTTATTCATTTATTCATATTATTTCTTGCATGCTATTTCAAAACTGATGGATTAGTTGGCATTTTACTGTATGCATTTTGACTTATTGAGAACAATGATGAACGCAGGTAAAGTATGCATGCTATTCATTTCTCTTTTTTTTTATTTAAGTAAATTTGCCTGAAACAGTAGTAGAATTGCATTGTTATGACCATAAGTATGTGGGTATTATTTTAGTCCATTTTTGATGCATTTCGTAGACTTATAGCATATCAGTGGTATTTGTTATACGTTTTTCTGTAATAAAAGTCAAATGTAGAACCAAATGAAAACTTGATTGTAACATCATGTGGATGTACATCTATAGTACTGAAAGTGTAAATGTGCATGCTGCTGTGAAATACTTACCTTAACTTAACCTGTCGCATAATTCCAAAGTATGAAACGATACTGTATTCCCAATGTATTCTGCCAAGTGTGTTGACTAGTGCTTGACATGTATTCACATCATTCCATATTTTCATATCAGGATAAACATCTGCTGCATCATGTTTGTTTCTTACCTTTTTTTTTTTTTTTTTTTAAACTTTTTCATCTTGCATTCCAATTAGATACATTTTGTCACCATCCGTCCAGCACTGGAAACACTGTGCCAGTTGACTCACACTGCGCTCTTCATTTTGATCATATTGTATCACTGAGTTTCTTAGATCGCCATATATCTGAATATATATGTAATCAAAGCATTGTCACCTCACTGGTCTTATAGAATCTATTTGTGGATCTCTCATTCTCCAGAGGCACACTCGCAGCCATTGATTAACTCTGAGATGAAGACCTGACATGGAGGCCAATCAAAATTGAAAATTGTGCCAAGATGGAAAAGCCCCTTTCTTCTTTTCAAGGCCAGAGTCTGTGTCCCTAAGTGGATCTGTTATGTAAATCACTTTTATGTGTTGCTAGTAGGCAAAACAAGATTTGAGAGTGTCATCAGTTTGATCTGAAGCCCTTCTGGGCTTCTCATCACAGTCTGCCTGATTACATCATTTTATCGTTAATGCTTCCATCAATATCGATGCTAGAATCATTTTTGCAACAAAATGCTTTGAAAAACATTTTTCAATACTTGAAGAAGTTAAGTTTGTAAGGTCTAGTCTTGCTAGAGTTACTTTGGAAAAGATTCTTTCAGTGTTTCAACTTAAACAGATTCAACTTACTTGATAGTTAAAAAAGCATGTTTTCACTGTTAGACTTGCAATGGATAAGATGCTCACTTGCCACAAACTGGTCAGTTCGCTTTACTTGCTTAATGTCAGAAAACTTATGTAAAAAAAAACCCCCAAAAAAGCGTATCATTACAGGTTTTCAACTGTGGCATTACATTGTTTTTGAGTAAGTTGATATTGCATGTTGTAGGTCTCTGAAACTGTCCCTAAGTTTGAGTTATAAAGCCTTTTGAATTAATTTTACCAACAGTAAATCTTTTGTTTTGGAGTTTTTGCTTTGCTTTGCATCATGAAATACCTGTAGAGATAGGTGAAAATATTCAAAATTTTAGTGTAAATTTTAGTTGAGTGTATGTGCACATCCTTGGGTACATTATTGACTTTCCCAATGTTAGGTTAAAAAACATGAATGTTCATCATGTTGAACATTCTTTTTTTCGGGCTTATTCAGAAACAATTCAAGAAAGTAAGAAATGCAACAATGGGGACATCATTGACTTGGCCAGTCTGAAGTCAGGAAACGTGAAAATAATGATTTTGAATCAGGAATCGTGAATATAATAATTTTGTGTCAGGAAACATGAATATAATCATTCAGGTAATTTTTTTTAGGCTTATGCAGAAATATTCAAGAAAATAAAAGATACAACAGTATTTATTAGAGATGTTCAGAAGTTCAGAAGATTGGGGGGGGGGGGGGGGGGGGGGGGGCAACTTTGCTACACACTGACCCCAGTCAGTTTTCTGAAAGCCTGGAAAATCTCCGTTTTATTTACTTGTAATGAAAAAAAAAAAATGTCAAAATATGTTCTCTGCTTTCAAAAAAAAAAAAACACACCCATCCTCAAATTACGTGGAATATGTAAATATTTTCAAAAATGGTTTCTAGATCGCTATATTTTTCCAAAAACTTCAAGTACATAGCTGCTTTGGCATTGTCATACAACCTAATATGTACTTTATACCTATCAGTTCCATCACAAAATTGCTCAGCAAACAGAAGGTGGGAGTATTGTAAAGCATTCCAGTCAGTTGGTAGATTCACTTCAATTACATGTGTGACTGATGAAACAAATTGTGGCATGGTTGGATTCTTTTGGTCACTGAGTACCGCCATGCCACATATATAAGCATTGGTCGAGAGCCAGTTGTCTGACCACAGCTCTCTCAAAGCTTTGGCATGGGAAAAATGGGGCAATGGGGGGGGGGGGGGGGGGGGGGGGGGGGGGGGGGGGGGGGGGGGGGGCTCGGTCAAGTTTATTGACAGTCACCTGACATAATCAGTGGATGTTCATGTTGAACGGGCAGGAGCAAGGATAGGTTTAATGAGTGGACACAGCTTGTGCTTAAAAAAACTTGCCAAATGGCGTGCCTTTTACTTTACTGTGAGCAGTTTGCACAGTAGACGGATCAAATAGAAAGCAGGGTTTTGCTGATGATTCAAAGGTCAACATTCTGTCAAATGAATAGATCTACAAAGTCTGGCATATATGTTTCAATGGTGTGACTTTTAAAGTCTGCTTCATCATCAGCAGAACTTGTTACATTGTAATCTGCTGTTCAGTGTCAACTTTAGCCCTTGAAAGTCAAAATTTGTAGATTTGATGTGCTTTTAATTATGCTCAGCATGCAGATAACGAAAAATATTCAGCAATGTTGCATATGCAGTTTCTTTTTTTTTTTTTGCTTTTGTTTAATCCTTGTGATTGTGTAGGAGCTGAGATTGTGGCTAAGGCTTTCTTTCCATGTATATCAAAATTTACTAAATGCCTGTGGGAAAGCAATGTGGCATCATGCAGATCGTTTGAAGTTAGGTTAGTCTTGAACAGACTGAAAAGGAACTAGTTGGCAAGTGACTGAATCCAGATAAGTAAGCGGGTGTTTCTGATCTTTTGAATTTGAATTAAAGTTGAACTGCCTATCCACCATTCAATAATAATGCACACCTGGTTCACAGCATCTGATTCAGAATGTTTGTGCCTATTCTGACGTAGTTATCCTGTGCTCTGATCGTTCATTGAAAGTTCTTGTCTTTGTCACGTATGCTGCTAAAGGTGCTGGGGTTCACTTCTGCATACTTTACGGATCCTTTTTTTAGGGTGAAGGGACATCATTGTGTGTTAATTTTTCAAACTGTTGTGAAAGTGTCTCACACATTAATTTGGTTGGTCAGGCTTTTTGTCTTCCAAAGGTAAGAATGAATGAAACATGGCTGCTTTTGGGGTTATACTCTTAGGTCTCTTCTGTTTTGCATCATCCTCAGCCTCATGCTAATGTAATCGGGACAGTGGATTCATGGATTTGGTAAAGTCAGTGTCTCATTCTCATTCTCATCTGCCTGCTTGTGCTTTACATGTTGTGTCCCTGAAACTGAGAGATGACAGGTCTGTGCTGTACTGTATGAAATTTCATAAATCTTTGTCTGGTTCTTTTGCTCCTGCATTAATTAAGATTGCATTGATTCAGCATGTCAGAGAATGTATTTGAAGGAAAACCAATATGTCTGCACAAAATAGTTTATAACAGTAGAAAGCAGTACAAGAAAAATCAGTTGATGTCATTTATTTAATAAACCTGCTTGTAGAGATCAACCTTTTTTTTCTGTATGTGTGTGTGTGTGCGTGCGTGCGTGTGTGTGTGTGTGCGTGCATGGGTGAATAAGAGAGAGAGGGACCATAGTAAAGCAGAATGTTGCATGGTTTCAGCAGTTACAGCCATTAGGACAACAAACTAGTTGCATGTCAAAAAAAACTTTGATATTGCATTATGCTATCAACATGGCTTATAGTAAATTGTACTTCTGAGTGTATGATATACCGTCTCTCGCATTTTATCTCATTTGAAGACTCTCTGGCATCAAGACATGGCTCACGTACCCACTCTTAATCAACTTTCACTTTCATAAGTGAAGTAAACTAACAATGCATATATATCAAATTTTATCATTTACCAGTTTTGAATAAGACTTGGTTCACAGAAGCATTTCATGGACATTTAGGAACCTGGTTTGTTTCTAAACTGAACACAGATTGATTTCTAGATTCTGAACCTCATTGTTCATTGTTATGATCCACTGCAGATCATTGACCCAGTTCTGTGTCTCCCAAAACAAACTCCAGATTGAAATAATTTAATCCTGTGCCCCTTTTTGGGGTGTGGAGGTTATAACCAACACAAACTGGACTGAATCACAGTGAACAATTTAATGTGGAATGTTGATCAACAATTAAAGCAAACTGAAGGTTACCAATTCGCAGTATCATGATTTGTACCATTAAGCTCTGGGCATATTCCAAATTAAACAAATAATGCTAACATCTTGAAATAAAAAAAGCATAATTTATACACCTTTCCCAAGTTTTTTTTTTTAATTTGCACATCTTGCTTTTGCATCTACTTCCAGTCTGAGATAAGTCACATAAATATATATATAAATAAAACATCAGTTGACATTGGAGACTGGTATTTTCTGGGTATCACCATATTTCTAAGTTACACATTTTTAGGGCATTTTAGTATAAAATGAAACTCATTGCCAGTACTTTCCATATCACATTCCTTGCAAATTCTGTTTTTTCTCTACTTTCTCCTTCTCTCTTACCACGTTCAGTCTGCAGTTTATGGCTGATGCCATGAATTCATCAGTGAATGTGTATCTGGAAATCAAGAAATGTACAGTGCTCTCGTTTAAGAAAACACAGAAAACCACAAATTGTGCACAGTGAAAATAATGATAAAAACTTCCAACACAGTGACAAAATACGTCCCTGGAATCTGCTAAAGTAATAATAAATGTAGAAAGTTATAAGGCAACTGAAGAAATAAGAATTTTGGTCCAGTAACTTTTCGTCCAAAACTGCTTGAAATATACCGCAAAGCGACTGCATTTCTTGAAATACTAAGTTTTTCTTCTGAAGGATGCATATAATGGACTTTTATCAAGTGGAGCAAACCATTTTTAATGAGTTTGTGTGTATGTCTGTGTGTGTCAACCTTTTACTTCAATATCTATTTCTCTAACAACTGAAAAATAGTTTTTACTGTGCATGGGTTTAGACTTTGTTTTCACATGTATATTTCTTGCCATTTGCATGTGTTTTACATAAGCACCTCTGCCCATTTTCTTTAACATTTTGAATATTTCCTTTTTCATTCACTTTTTTTATTTTCCTGTGTGCCATACTGTCCTTGCTGTGCATTTATGAGAGAGTAGGATTTTTGTTTTTAAACACTTTTTTTTTTCTGGTTAGCCTGTACAGCGAGAAAAAGGGATTTAGCATTAGAAGTGTTTCAAGTGCTAAACCTTTAGTGGACACAGACATCCTTTTGTGTTTCCGAGCATCTCAAAAACTGATGCTTGCAGTTTTTTACTATTATTTTTCACTGTCTCATGCTGCTTGAGCTGACAAAAAAAAAAACAACAACAACAAAAAAAAACAACACTTTATCTTGCGTTCACGTTGAGGCCAATTCTAATCTCTTCGTGGATTGGTTGGCAAATGGTTAACTCTGGATGTATTTTCTTATTTCTTTGTGAAATCTGTAGAATACCTGAGTTCAGCTCTGTGTGTGCTGCATTTCATTAAAACACATGGATTCAGATCAGCACGAGACACAGCTTAAAGACTGCCTTACTGTTAATAGTAATGAAATGCACTGATAAAAAGAGTGAATCTTTTTTTTTTTCTTCTTACATATTTTTTTTTCGCAAAAGGAATAGCTTTGAATGTATAGTTTCTGAACTAAGTGTCCATACCGATCATATAGAAATCATGGAAAGTCGTGGGATGTAAAAACATAGTTTTCCAGGACTGATAAGTCATGAAATTATGTTCCATGTCATAGAAAAGAAATGGAATATGAAAAAAGCTTGTAAGAAAACACAAATTTTAGTTTGGGGTGTGGGCACTTGTTTGTCATTGGGAAACAATTTAGTGAACATTTAACATTATGGACGTCTTTAAAAATGGCATTTTTGATAATGGAAGAAAGATATTTTGTATGTGAAAGAAGAAGCTAATTTGCAGTCATGGATAGTTTGAAAATGGCATGGAAAAATCATGGAATTTTAAGCTTCTCAACTTAGATTCACCCTGTTTCCACTTTTCCTTTTTTCCTTCACGGTTGTAAGATGCTGTTTTCTGGTTTGTGATATCAGTGTGGTTCAAAATACTCAATGCACAAGTTTCAGTTTTGTATAAGACTAGATGTCGGTATCAGTGAAGAAAAATGGTGAACTAACAAGAAATAAGTTCAGTGACCTTGAAATGTTTCCTTGGTCACCTTTTCAGTGGACAGTCATTAAATGCACACAAAGAGGGAGTGATTTGATGGGTCGACCTTTTGCATCACTTTTACTGTGAACTAAGATCAAGATTCACAATTTAAGATTGATTTATTCAACTGCAGAAAAGAGATAGCCCAAAAAGAATGTGTTTTGGATCACATTTGATTTACACCAAAAAATGGTTAACAGCAAAGAAAAGGGGAAATAATCATGTGGCTTGACGTGTCTGTCTAACAACACTGCTTGTACCTTTTCTTTATATCTTTTTTTTTTTTTTTTTTTTTATGATATGGCTTGGCCTGTCTATTGAACAATACTATTGTGTATCTTTCTGTTTTATATTTTCCCCCCTTTGTATTTCCCCTTGTGCGGGTCAGGTTTGGCTTGATGGCATGGCATATTCTGACTGGTTCACTTAGATAAAGATACCCAACAGTCTGAATGAACGCCTTAAGGTGAGGTGTAGATTTTTTTTTTTTCATTTTTTAAAAATATTTCAACTATTGTTGATAGAACTTTTGGTTGAGAATTTACCACTTTTAGGGGAAAGCAACTAGTGTGATTGCGATCTTCGTGTAAACAGATCAGGACAAAGTGTTAACTCATCAGAAGAAAGGAAGACACAGTACAGTACTTTGGTTCAGTTTGAACTTTCATGCAGCGGCAGTTAATGACTGATGCCAAACCTGATCCCAGCCAGCTCCTCCACCCTCCTCCTGTTTTTCGTGTCTGGGTCCATCGTGTGAGACCCACTGGCCTGACCCTACTGGAAGGTGTTTTTCCATTGTGTGTGTGTCTGGTTAGACTGATGCCTCCCCTGTTCCGGCAGTCGTCAGTAAGTGAGAGCGCAGTGTGAGTCAGGGCTAGCTGCCTTCCAGAGTCGGCACCCCTTGCTCTGCACAAGTAAGCACACACCAGCATGTCCTGGCCACACCCACCCCACACCTCTGCATCTGTCACCAACACTGTACACACCTTAGGTATCTGGACCCTACATTGCTTAGTACTTCAGCAATGTTTTGAGTCTTGTCTGTTAGTTTCAGTGCAGCAAAACTGAAAACAAATATCATGTATGTTGTTTTATCAAACATGATGTGAAATTTGACAGGCATTATGTACACACTTGGATTTACATTGGGTAGAATCTCCAAGAGCTACCTATTAATATACACTGCCATTGGGTTAGTTTATGTAGGTTATATGTGTTGGTTGGGGACGTGGGGATATATGATAGTCCTAATAATTTCAGGTATTATTCTGGAAGCTGAGAATGGAACACAGTTCTTCTTTAGTTCTTAGATAACCATATTTTGGCTCAGAAGTAAAGGGAGTGTGATGTTTCTGCTTTTACCAGATCTTGTAAGACCTTTGTTACCCACCACTGTTCAGCCTTGCAGCACATTCAGTACTTTGGCCAGCTGGCTTAGGCTTTGTCTTCTTCAAAATCTTACTGCTTTTTGGCTTCCTCAGTTCAGCAGCATGTACCTGTGAACATGAGTCAGCAGGTGTTTTTCCTTTGCTCTCTTTCTGTTGCTTTCTCTGTCAGTCTGCCTGTGTCTTTCTCAGTGATGGCTCAGCTGTAATTATGTACACATCTGCAAGCATGCCTGATGGTTTTTGTTTTGAGTGCACAGCTACAAAGTACATCATTTTTTTAAGCCAACTGCAGGTGATGGAGAAAGGCATACCTTTCAAATAGTCATCCGGGCTGCTTCACCAGGAGGTTTGTAGCCGACCAAGAGTTTGGGTGGTGCAGCAAGTATAGGTTTACCTCTGAACAGATGAGGAAAGGTTCTGTGTTAAATGTCAAGCAGTCTCATATAAAACTTAGGTATTTTCAACCAAGTTCAAAGTTTGTTTTAATCAGAATTCATGATTTGTCCGCTGTAATGGATGAAACTTATTATGCAGGCCTTGGGTGCTAGTGATAGAATTTTGAAAATGGTGATTTTATCTAATTTTTTTTTATTTATTTGTTTATTTATTCATTTATTGTTATATTATCATTATCATTTCATTTCATCTTTTAGCTGTCTCATCTTCCATGCTTTGGCAGTATCACTCTCACACCACATGCTCCAGCTACTTGATCACTGCACAAACTTTGTCGTGCGGTCACAGCCTTGACACCAGTGATTCATGGATGGACAGCCCACCAGAGGGGACAGTGGACTGATGCCAAGTCACCACAGTGTTGTGCAGTGAGAAATGTTCTGATCCAACACAGTGCTGATGAAAATGAGTGCTTAAGTGTGGAGTCCCCCTCAGGTGGGCTGCACCATGTCTGTCTTACAACAGTCCCCATGGACTCGTCGATACTGATGATCTTCAACACGACACAAGGGCATAGACATGGAGAAGAAACTGAAACTGAGGTCTAAGCTGAGGAGGGCATGAAGGGCCACAGAATTTGAGACAGTAGTTCCATTGTAGTCAGCAACTATATGACAGGGCCATACTTCATTCTTACTTTCATGATGTATCCCAGCAGGGACCAGGCCCAAGAGAAACAGATATCTGCAGTGGTGGTCAGGGAATGTGGGTAATATTCTGAGAGATACATCCATAAAGTGTGTGGAAAATTTCCATTTTTGAAAACACATATTGATATGATTTTTTCTTAGAAGGTATACGATAGTTATACCATATAACTGCATATAATAGGTTGAAACTTTGCCAAACAAATCCTCCCTGCTTACTTTCTTTTTTTTGTTGAACAGTTATGTTTTTGACAACACAAAAGTCAGTGTATCTATAGGTGAGATGCCCAAGTGTGTTATCCTCAAGCACTTAGGAATGACTGTAAGAAGTATGGGGAGATGTGTGTGTGGCGTGATGTGGCTGATGGTGGGGTGATTGTGCAGGTATGCCAGCAAGACGGCAGAACCCCGGAAAGTCAACCAGTTCTTTCAGTCACCCTTTGCCAACTGAGGAAAGGCGTCGCTTTGTGGATGCAGCATTGGACGTAGTGTGTCAGTGATGCATTGTCGGGGACATTTCTTTCATCAGGGTGCCTGGATGATGTGTGAAAACATCAGAACTGTGACCATAGTCTGAGTGAACTTTGGTTTTCTCTGCCTCATCTTCCTGTTTGTGTTGATGTCTGTTTGAATAGTCTAGTTTTGTTTCTTTGAATCCATTGATTTTTTTCGGTTTGTCAAAAGCAACAGTGTGGGGATTGACGTCAGTGTTCAGTCTCTGTGTCTGTTATGACAGATGCCTGTTTGAATAGTCTAGTTTTGTTTCTTTGAATCCATTGATCTTTTTCTGTCTGTCAAAAGCTACAATGTGGGATTTGACGTCAGTGTTCAGTCTCTGTGTATGTTATGACAGATGCCTGTTTGAATAGTCAGTTTTGTTTCTCTGAATCCATTGATCTTTTTCTGTCTGTCAAAAGCTAAGATGTGGGATTTGACGTCAGTGTTCAGTCTCTGTGTCTGTTATGACTGGCAGATGTTCTGGTGGAACTGGAAGTGGAAGCAAGAGATTTTTTTTGATGCTTCCTGCTGATGATGGATTTAACACATTATGGCATTATTTATTGAATGTTATGTTGCACAGTGCTGTGTGAAATAACAGAGAACGAAGGTACTAAATTTATTGGATATTTTTTCGTTACCCAGTATGTCTGAATAGGATGAAGGCATTAAATATGGAGCACAGATGTCCTTCCTGTAAATGGTGACATTTGATCTTCGCTGTTGTTTGTTAAAACAATTTTTGAACAGCTGTGCCTCTTACTCTTGCTGATAGAACAGTAGTAAAAACAAGTATCTCAACAATGATGTCAAATGAAATGCACATCACCACGCCAGTCTGTCCTTTGGTAATTCCTGGACTGAGGCAACGCATGATATCAAATGAAGTGCACATCACCACACCAGCCTGTCCTTTGGTAATTCCTGGACTGAGGCAACACATGACGGTGTGTAGCTTTGCAATCTTTTTTTCTTTTCTGTTTGTGTGGACTTTCTTTGATTTTATTCTTTCCATGATTTTTATTGCATTTCGTCCATGTTTATTGGGTTGATTAACTGTATTGAAAACAAGTGAGTTCTCCTTTTATGTTGAAAGTAATGGGTAGACATTTTATGTTTTTTGCATCCTTCTGAAGTGAACTGAGAAAGGAAGTTGTTTGGAAGGAAACTCACAGTATGCATCTTTATACATGCTAGTGGAAAAGAGTGCATGATGTGCTTGTGTCACCGAGGCATGTTCCTGTGTCTGTCTAGTTGCCATCTTCACTCCATGCAATCTTATATCCCATAGGATTGTCTCTACTAGCTGATTTCTTGGGAGAGTTGGTGAAATACAAATGTAATTCTTTATTTTTAACTCATCCATTGAGAGTGCTTTGAAACAGTTGACCATTTTGACTTGGGTGATAGTGCTGTCCTGATCAAACACTGTGCACTGTCATTAATGTGTTTTTTTCTTATCTTTTTAAATCCACTAGCATCAAGCTTTGGCATCCATTCTATGGTCCAGTGTTTAGCTCCAAGAAAGACTAACATGAACAGGATTTTGTATATGGATCAGGATTCCAAGATCAGAAAACTCTCTGGATTTGATTTTATGGATTAAAGATAAGCTTGATGGGAAAATATCCAAGTCTGTCTGATTTGATGACAGATATTATTTTATTCTCAGAGAGATAGAAAGAGAGAGAGAGAGAGTGAGTGAGACAGATGGGAGTAGGAGGGTCAGATGCCAAACGTCAGATGATGTGCTGAAGTTGGGAACTGGGAGTCGATGACAACCACATCTTGGTAAGCACCTGATAGTGATGAAGATACTGGGGAATGTAATTGATGTGAAGAGGGCTTCTGCTGTATTCCACTGAATCAGGAAAGTTCTTTTGATACATCATGAGTAGTCTGGAACTTTGAAGTGAAAAGAAAACAGAAACAAGTCATGATCCTTCCAGCTCAGCTGCTGTGTGGGTTAAGTTCCTCACAATCACAGCACGGCAAAAAGCTCTGGGCCATTGACAGGTACAAATCTGCTGTGATGGAAAATATTCAACGCCGTCTATTTCGTAGCACGATTAGACTGAAAACTATGAGAACCCCTGAGGATGTACCACATTTCCATTTTGGCAGTTTGATTCATAATGAGGATTTCCTATGTTAGAGGAAAGCACCACACAGAGCAGTGACACATTCTGTTTGATTCATTGTCCTTTTCAGTCATGAAGTAGGTCATGCTCATGCCGTCTGCTGCAGGTGACTCTGCTGCCAGCAGGTTGTACAGCATTGTGCCTGTTTCACATCAAGAAGAGATCACATGGATGGTTAGACTATTTCCTTGTAAATTTTGAAAATTATGTATAAGGCTCTGCTGAAAAGCTTAAACAAATGACAAGACGAAACACAACGCATTTCATCCTCATCATGGTCTTCATCAGGCAAGGTACACAACACGCAGGACATTTTTGTTGCCCTGAGTGTTGTGCATCTTGCCTGAAGAAGACCTAAGAGGTCGAAATGCATTGTGTTTTGTCTTGTGATTCACTTGTGTACATTTTTCGGCAGAGCTTTATAAATAATCTAAAAAAATTTGTTTCGATTTCCGCCTGCAGTTGCCTCACTTTGCATCTGTATCTATTTTCTTGTATCAAAGGCCAGAGGGAAGGGTGGAAGCTTTTCCTGTTCCAACCTACTTTTTGTCTCATGGTGAGACAGATGAAGGTCAGAATGTTTGCTGATTTGATGTGACATTAACAGTTACTGAGGGTTTGGCGCCGGCATGTCTTCTCATGAGAGAGGATAGTTTGAATATATCTTAGATATCTTGAATGTCTTAAATGTCAGGATTTCTTGCACTGAAGTCAAATTTATGGACATTTTCACTGTTAGGTTAATGTTGAGTTTGAAGCGTCCACACATTATCGAATGGTTTGTTGTCACTTGCTCATTTCAGTGTCTATTAATAGCTGTTCTGTTTGAAGTATATTGTGTGGGATGTGGTATCGATGGAATATCATTTTTGTAACATGAAGCATTAAATATGTACATGTGTGAACAAATCTAGCAGTAGCGCTTTGTCATGAAAAAATGTTATTTACTATGCTGGCAAAAGACTTTGCCACTTAAATGCATGTTTTATTCCCAAATGTTTTGCTTTACAAGCCTACTCTGATCATGGTGCTTTAAAAAACTGAGACGTATGTATGAGGTGTTTTCTGTTCTTGTACTCACATGTGATTAAAAAGGAAGTGTCTGAGGAGTGTTCACATACATGTCTGTAGGGTTGAGGGAAGGGGAGTGAGGAATGTTTAAAATCAGTTTCAGTGAGTACAGCTTGTAGTTAACATTGTTGACTTGTGAGTGTTTTCGTTGACCTGCAAGTGACACTGCTGTTGTGTTGTTGTACTGTCCAACACTCCCACTAGTCCCAGACTGCAGGGACGGAAGCTGTTCTGTTTCTGCCATTCATAGAAACAATGCTAGTGCAGGCATGTGTCCGCATAGTCACCGATTCATGTGTACACATATATATATTACAATATTTGCACACTTACTCCCATATAGAAATCTCTTTCTCTGTCTGTATGTCTATCTGGGTCTTTCAATCTCTTTTCTCTCTCTCTCTGTCTCTTTCTCTCACTCTCTCTGTCTCTGCCCCCTCTTTCTCTCTCACTTTCTTTCTTTTTTCAGCCTCCCTTTCAGTTGTCTTTTTCACTGTCCTTCCTTTTCTCATTCCTCTCTCTTTCAGTTTCTTTGTCTCATTCTCTCTCCCTCCCTCTCTCGGTCTGTCTTTCTGTCACTCACTTGTTGGCTCTATCAGGGCTCCCCATTGAACTGTTAGATGTAAATCCCTTGAATTTCTCTACAGTTACAGGGATTCCCAGAGGAGGGATAAGTTTCCCAACTGATAGTAAGGGGAAAATATCAACTTTAGATGATGAATATAAAATCTCAGGAATGCTGTATGAGTTGGAAAGTACCCGTACAGAATAAGTGAACTGCATACACATGCTCATACATGTACACAAGCACTCGCACACAACTGCACACTCACTTCTCTGGTTGCTGAAATACTTAGGAATCCATGGAGACAAGCAGAAAGTCCTATTCTCAAACGCCTCTCATAAACACAGCTCTTTACTTCTTTGCAAATGAGAAACGGTGAAGATCTTTTGCCATTTTTGTACGTCAAGCAGTTTTTTTTTTCCTCATACTATATTGCAAATCATACTCGGCATTGCTGAAGTTGATAATTCATTAAATCGCTGCAGATGAGATATCGCTGTCACAGCTTCTTATCAAAAATGTAGTTGCATTTACTCAGAAGGCTGAGCCGCTACATGAATCAACGAAGTTACATGTTTGGAGTCTGTGATAACCTCGAACTTCTGCTGCTCTGTATTTACTGCCCACAGTGCGTGCAAGTGACAGTTACAGTTTTTGAAGTCCATAGTTGCATTATTTATTGAGTTGGGCGTACACATACCTGACCAGCTTTTTCACTCAGTCAAGCTTGCCATGGCACACACCCAGTATGTACGGCTACATGATGTTTTTGATATTCCATCCTCCCACTTGTGCAAGTTCAGTTGATGCAGTTGAATTGATCATCATCTAAGTGATTATTGTCAGAATGACTGACCTTGTTCAGAAAATTTCAGAAATTCTGCATACATTGTAAGAAATGTGTAGTATTGGTCACTGATCCCTAGCAGTGTTCCATTCTGATTGTACCCTTGCCTTCGATTCGATCCAGAACATGGTATCAGCCATTGTGCTGGTTTTGTGTTTTCTTTTGTTAAGTGACTGATTCTGTTGTATCCATTGCTACCAGAGACGTTTTTTTTAAATAAGACACACTCGGTAGAAGATAAAATTTGTGTGGAAAGGAAAATATTGTTCTAGTCCCATGGCATATAGCAAAAGGAACAAAACAAATTTCAAAACTAATTTTCAAATATTAGCATCCAAGATGAAACTATTGAAGGTTGTATATAATTACATTACATTATGTTACAAGGAACTTGAGAATCATCGCTGTATAAAATATTTGCAATATCTGTAACATATTTATTAAGCCATTTAATATCTCAAAGTTTTAGTGTTTGTTTACAGATTTTGAGCATGTTATATGTAAAAACAATGGCAATTTATGAACCTGTATCAAAATAGATAACTGTCCTTTTTCTTGATAATGTTTTTACTGTATCATAATTTTCAGCCTACAAGGAGTACTGCAATAGTGGAGCAACAACTGCCCCCCCCCCCCCCTCTCTCTTTTTTGTGCTGTTTGAAAATGTTTTATCCATTGATAACTGCTTCCAAAAACAAAGGGTGCATGAGTTTCGCTGTGTACAAAACCAGTTTATCGTCAAATATTGATGTAAAACAGGATTGCACCTAAGGTCTGTGGACAGGATCAAAATTAATAACAGTGTCAAAGATTTGCCTATGGCCACCGTTTTAAACTGTTAAAAAGAAAAAAAAAATCAAAATGTCTGCAAATTAGATGAAGAAAAGAATATCGATAATCAATATCATCATCAGATGAGATGGAATTGTTTGCTTAAAATGAAGTGGATTGACATAAGCAACACTGAATGATCACTTCAGTTTCTGGTTAGGCCACAGGAAGCCTTTTATTTTTGCTTTTGTGGACAGATTAGAAACTTCTTTCTGTCTAAATTTCCAAACTGACATTTTGTCAATTTGCGGCTCAGAGTCAGCCTTTGTTTGTAAGAATTTCTTTTTAAGTTGCCTGAATTTTAAAATTCCAAACTGTTTTCAGAGGGCAAATACCTTGGCATTGCAATCTGCTATGACATGGTGATTGTCGCAGTTCAATCTTACGACAACAGTCAAAATGCATGTGATTGCCGATTCTGCTCCTGGTTAGAGGTTGCATATTTTGCTTGCCTGTTTTGCTCATGCTTTGGATTGATGTGCACAATAAACGGTAATGATTTGTTGACATGGGCAGGGTGGACTCACAGTGCAGATCATACAGGGTACAAAGTTGGCATACACGGTTGTTTGCCAGATTTGGATTTTGCATCTGTAGGGTGCCTCCAGTTATAAGGCACCTGGGTCAGAATTTGGGGAGAAGAAACGTCACCTTGTAGTCTGGAAATTGTGGTGATTCTACCCTCTTTGTTTCATGTGCCTTGAGTTTTAGTCATGTGCCGTGAGTTTTAGTGGAAACTTTACATGCGACTTTGATAGAAATCCCTTAAATCAGTGCTTGTCATTTTGATCACCAGACATGTTGAATGCCATCTGTTCTCAAAGCCATACCTCATGAAAGTAATTAAAGCTTGTTCCTTGAATTCTGAGTTTTTTTGTGTGTGTGAGTGTGTGCGCATGCTCAGTCATATATTGTACATGAAAATAATTATATTTTTATTTAGTCAGAATATCACACACACACACACACACACACACACACACACACACACACACACACACACACACACAACACACATACGCAAGTATATATATATATATATATATATATGTATGTATGTACACACACACACACACACACACACACACACACACACACACACACACACACATAAATATATATATATATATATAAAATACCACTAAAATGCCTAATAAAATTCTTAAAGTGCTCAACCCCTTGGGGAGCAACATCTATTAAAAATAGGATTCTTTTCCTTTTACCATCCTATTTTTTAACATATATATACCATCCTATATTATATATATATATACATTTAAATTTTTTGTGTCTCTCTCACACTCGCACGCACACACACAGACGCACATGCACTCATGGACACACACACATGCCTATGTGCACACAGTATATGATACACTGAGCAGATCCCATAAAACATTTGAAAAGAGAGTTGAATCAAATGACATGGTTCAATGAAGAGAAGGCCTATGTGAGGATAAACATTTTCAAAGTACATACATCATAATAAGAACTTTTACTGAAACAGTGCAGTGAACGCTGGCTGTCGCTAACAATAAACACCTGATGAGGAAAAGTCAAAAAATTCAAAGTATATCTTCGTTGAATGAGGACATAATCATTTTAGAAAAAAAAATGCTCTCTAAACAAAATAAATGACTTCATCATCTCTTGATTTTCTATACAGTGGACACAATAATTCATATGCATCATGTTCTTAAAGCAATGAATCTTGATTTTACTAACTCCTAGTTTAAACCTTTATATAAACCATGTTATTATTAGGTTACATTTTGATATAAGTGTTGTTCAGTTAAGTGACATTCCATTGAACAACAATATAACAGAAGTCATTTATGAGTTTGTACATGGTTTTGCTAGTTGCTTGATAGTAAGTCTTTGCTGACAGTCGCGCGAAAAAATATTTGAATGTAGCCCACTCCTTTGTTAAACTAAGGATACCCATGTCCTCATCCAAATAAATTTAAATCAACATTGCCTACCAAGTGTGTTTTACTCTCGGTGTCAAATACATATGAATGCTGGCAATGACGTAGTGGATGTTGTGTGTTTTGTTTGGACATTCTTCAGTCAAAGTAATTGGGGTAAAAAAAAAAAGATTTTAGTTTAAAAGCCTAAATGCCACCGGTTATCAAATTTTGACATTAGGAGGTTGGCAGCTAAGGTATAGAGATTCTGCATGATGTCTGATGAGCAGTTCTTTGCTGAACTTGCTTGACTGTGGCTCCAGTTTGGTTCAACGTCAGCATCTACCCATTGTGATATGGAAAAGGGCGATAACCAGTCCAGGGTAGAGGGATAAAGGGACCTGTCTTGCACTGTAGCACCAGAACACCACCACTTCATGCTGAGTGGGCAAAACGACAGTGCTTTTCTTGTTGGGTGCCTGCATGATCTCAGTTCGTACCATTTGACTGCGACACTGGTTCTCAAGCCTGCTGAGCCAGTAAAGTATCCAAAAAGAGAGGTGAGGCAGACGACTTTATACACATGGATGGCGTAACATCGCCCATTAATAACAATACACTGGCATATCTAGGCCTACTTTGATTTCACACATTGCTCACACATTGAGGTCACAGGTTGTTATTGTAAAGACTAGCCACCAGATCATAATCACACACACACACACACACACACACACACACTTTCACACTTTGTCTATGTATTTAATCAATTGTAATATTGACTCTATATATCTACGTTCATCTGACAAATGGAGTTTAGTTAATCTTCAATTAAAATGAAAGAAGTGTTAGGAAACAGCTGTGTAAAACATTTTCTCTCTTTATGATTATTCTTTTAAAAACCAAAAATCGGTTAAAGTAGGATTTACAATGGCATATGAAAAAAAAAAAATATGGTTAAAAGTAATTGTAAAAGTTTTTTTTTTTGTTTTTTTTTTTAAATAAAAATTTTCTCCCTGAAAATATTTATCTTGGTTCTATTTAAGGTGAAGTGGTTTCTCGAAGGAAAGAAACTTAATCAACATACTTACACTTATTTTTTTTTCTCTATTTGTCTTTCATTCCGTTCATAAATAACAAACAAAAATCAGAGGCGAGTGTGCGTGTTAGTAATTGCAAGAAAATTGACATAGAACGTGTATCACATAATATATACGCGAGGTAGCATTATTTGGAAAAAGCATTCCAGGGGAGAGAGAAGAAATCTTGCACAGTCAACTGAGCTACAAGATGCGATTATTTCCCTTCTGATAAGCGCGAACAGCATCAAACGGGAATAACTCTATCCAGGTAGAGGTGTCTCACAATTCTGATTAAATGACAAAAAAACAGCAAGTTTAGAAAATGAACACTTTCAAAATTTTGTTTTGTTATATACCAGCATACCACTGTTTTTGTTTTAAATATAGGCCTCCATTAGGACAGTTTTATGTCAGTGGTGCAATCTACCTGCATATATTACCATTCTACATACATATACACACACACATACACACATATATATATATATATATATATATATATATATATATATATATATAAAGAAGGTGCGGAATTTTGCAATGGGAGAACGCTTATGAATCCCCCGAGTCAATGAAGTGTAACCTCTACGTTGAAAAGTTTTTGAGAAAAACGTACACTACTATGGTAGTTGAAAAAAAGCAAGCCCACAGTCGGTTCGTTTTCAAGTAAAGACACTTTGAAGGAGAACTTAAATTAAATTTTTTGTTTGTTTTATGTATATGTAACAATACAAATAGTAACATGGAGTATATAGTAATTGTAGACCTAACAATCGAAAGCGTTACCTGCAGTGTATCTGCAGATTGCGTACTTTGTGTATCAATAACAGTTTTAATTGGGGGGGAAAAAAGTAAAGATGAAAGTAACGTATGATACGATTTCCGAGCTGTAAATTTGAAGAAATACCATAGTTTATAATTCAATGGTGTTTTCATCACCAAGAGTACAAAAACGAATCCATGGCCCTCTCAAAGCGGCCAGTGAAGGATGGAAAGTAAGACGAGAAGAAAGTGCTGTAAGGAAATACATTGCTGAAAAACTAAGATCATTGTTTTTAAAGTGTATTAAATGTAGTGAGACAACTTTTAGCCTCTGTTGAGGATCCATTCCGGGAAACAAGGGAAATCAGAAGGTGTCAACAACCAGTGTGGTCAGCTCTACTGTTCAATAACCCAAGCATTGTCTGTCACATGAGCACTGACAGCAGGTAAGAATTAGGCCTATGCCGAACTCCGTCTTGGATCTCCTAAGAGATGCGATCTCCCACTGACTGGCCAGACAAAGAATGTCTTTAACAATTTGGTTATTGGGAAAAAACAACTACAGGCTAAGAATTCCACCGTCATTACAATAAGGGCTTGGCAAGGATTTCAGAAAAAAAAAAAAAAAAACAAACAAAACAAACAAAAAATGGGGGGGGGGTGGGGGGGGGGGGGGGGGGGGTGCAAATAGAGTATCATGAATATCGAAGAAAATCTTTGTGTGTGCGTGTGTATATCCCTGCGTGTGTGATGTGCGTGTGTATGTTGACTGTTCACCCACATAACTGTGACAGTTTTTGCGGTTTTTAGATTTTCAAACACATGCTCAAAGATTTCCTTCCTTATTCATTATTCTTTAAACACCCCCCCCCCCCCCCCCCGCTTTTTTTTTTTTTTGTGTGTGTGTGTGTGTGTGTAATGTATATCAGTTAAGCATGATCACCGCACCGCCTAAAACCCTACCCCCTACCTTTTCACTGACTGACTAGGGCGAAAGATTGATTGTGATTTTTCCCCCTGAGGTGTTCTGAGTAGTACCACTGAAAATACGTGATGAATCTCATCCAGGTGCTGTAAACAGAGTAACAGCCAGGCTGGATGCTGATGTGGAGTCTTACACAGGAGTCGAAGTCGTATTTTGACGAGGGCAGCAAAGTGTCTGTTCACTAGATTAAAATTCGATGGCTGACGCTTGCCGCCGGAGAGGTGTTAAATATTTACACTAAACACATGCTTTTCAACGCCCACCCCCACCCCCCTTCAACCTCACCACACAAATCTCTCTCTCTCTCCCACTCTTTTTATTTCTTTGTCTTTCTGTCCTTTGTCTCTCTGTCTGCCTCTCTGTCTCTCTCTCTCTCTCTCTCTCTCTCTCTGCGCGAGCACCGGTGTGTGTGTGTGTGTGTGTGTGTGTGTGTGTGTGCGCGCACGAGCGTGCATGCGCAGGCGCGCGCGTGTGTGTGAGTGCGCGCGTGCGTGTGTGTATGTGTGTGCGCGCGCGCGTGCGTGTGTGCGCTGGTGCGCGCGCGTGGTTATGTGTATGGTAATACGTTTTGTGTGTGTGTGTGTGTGTGTGTGCAATAAAAAGAAAATGATGGAGAACTGGTATAGGAAGAAACAATAACAAAACTAACGTTACAGGGAGAAGATGTAAATGTCTCTGCGCTTCAACTGCTACCCAGACATGTTCGATCTCACAAATACAGCTGCTGAAATTACGTCATACGTGCGACAACGAAATGTAACGTAATTCAAATCTGTCTTCAGGCCTTGCATCTTAACAGCCTTTAAACATCGCCCCCCCCCACCCTCATCCCACACCCGCTCACAATCTCCCGTCCACCTGCACGCTCCTGTCCCTTTTAAGGAATGCTCCGACTCAAAAGATGTCAAAGATGACATGAAAAAGAAAATGTCGTCAGAGTTCGTTTCTTTGTTTGTTCCGTCCACTCCACTCCCATCAACCCCTTGGCCTCTCTTTCATGTCTGCAGCACAGGAAGTGTCGTCACCGAGACAGGGCACAGGACAGTACCTCTTCCGGTGGTGTTGCTGTTGACAAGCTCGATGCGTTGATCTCCCCTGCTTTCCATTTCCCTGGTCCATCAGTGTGTTGACCAGTGTGCCTGATCCGCGGCATGATAAAAGGCCAGCTGATCTTTGATCACTGATGGGGGCTGGTGATGTGGAATAGGACTTGATCAATGATGTGGCCACACTTTGTCTGGAATAATGAGGATGATGATCAAGTTTATTGGGACACCCCCACATTGACGGGTTTCTGAAATGCTAGGTTTTAACAACACCTTTATGTATATTGATTTTTTTAGGCTCTTTCCCCTCCTCCTTCCCCACTGTCTTCATCTTCCTTCAACCATATTGGTTGAGCCTTGGGAAGAGCCTGAACAAATTTCACAAACAAAAATAAATGCGTTGTGAAGATGAAGCATACGATAGAATATAACGCCTACACACACACACACACACACACACACACACACACACACACACATCTCTCTCTCTCTCTCTGTTTTTCATTCTTTCCTGGCTTCTCAGTCTCTCATTCCTCTTTTTTTTTCGCTGTCGCTTTTCTTCACACGCTCGCTGTGTGCCCACAACTTCGGGAAATAAGGGAGGAGAGACTTACAAAGGGGTCTCTGCATGTATGTGACGTGTGTGTGTGCGTGTGTGTGTGTGTGTGTGTGTGTGTGTGTGTGTGTGTGTGTGTGTGTGTGTGTGTTTGTGTGCATGCGTGCGTATGTTTGTGTTATGCGTTTCACAATAACAAGAAAATGGTCAAGAAAATGGTCAATAAAGGACGAAACAAGAACAATAATTGACACTGTTGTGAGAAAGGTATAAATATCTCGGCACTTCAACTGTTACTGAACACTGGAACACGTTCAGCTTCAAAGATACAGCTGCTAACTTGCATAATGGATGCATGATAAAATATGGAGCAATTCAACTCCGTCTTCAGACATTTCAATAGCTTATGAATCCCTTCCATCATTTCTGTTCACACGTTCCCTTCCACCTGCAACTTCCTGTCTCTGTTAGGGAATACCACGACTCCAAAGATGTCAAAGATGAACTGAAAGAGAAAATGTTGTCGAGTTCGTTCTCTGTTTGTCCCGTCCATTCCCATCCCCCACTTGGCCTCTCTTTCATGTCTACAGCACAGGAAGTGTCGTCACCCAGACAGGGGACAGGATGGCGCCACTTCCGGTGGTGTTGCTGTTGACAAGCTCGATGCGTTGATCTCCCCTGCTTTCCATTTCCCTGGTCCATCAGTGTGTTGACCAGTGTGCCTGATCCTTGCCGTGATCAAAGGCCAGCTGA
>JADBJO010003227.1:207500-210000 GCA_016801955.1 Conus betulinus
CCGTGTCCCGGACTCCTGTGTCCTCCCTGTGTTGGCCCCCCCTGACTCCTCGGGCTGTGTCCCTGTGTCCCTGGCCCCTGACTCCTCGGACTGTGTCCCTGGCCCTGACCCCTGACTACTCGGGCTGTGTCCCCGTGTCCCTGACCCCTGATCCCTCAGGCTGTGTTCCCGTGTCCCTGTCCCCCCTAACGATATAAAGGGGAGATCATCTTTGATGACTGATGTGGACTAATGTTCTCAGATGTGACTTGTTGATTCATGGAGGCACACATGATGCAGAACAGTGGCAGGGGATGGTGATCAAGTTTACACGGCTACATGGCACCGATGAACTTTAAACATCTAAATTTTGTTTGCATTATTATAATACATATTTAGCATGCCGAACCCCCTCCCCCTTCCTCTCCCTCCCCCTTCCTCCCGTCCTCTTTCGTCAATCTTCCAGACAAACATCTTTTGTTTTTCTCTCATTTAAAGAGTCTTGTCCATATTCAGTATGCATGCTAACAATTGTATGCGATAGGAGCGTTTATCTGCAAAAGACATTCTTGTGAAGATGACACGGAGCAAGAGCTCAATTCTTAACGCAGGGGTTTTATTTTCCTTGCTAGAGGCAAACAATCATTTATACATAGCCAACTTTCCTTTTAACTGGACATTTTGACACAAGAGAAGATGCAGGGAAAAGACCAGAAATTATTCGCTTTAGTTTAGTCGACCTTTTGTACTGACCGTGTGTTCAAAACAGCCAGCATTAACAGTGTTGAGAATGTTGGTTGGATAGTTGGCGTAGATCATTCATTTCTCTATAGCCTGTTGATCTACATTGATGACTTAGATTGTATTAAACAGTTTAATTGTATTGTGTTATCAAGGCATCGATGTTAATAATAGAATAAAGCAACTACCCAAAGAGGAACTCTTCCCCTCCCCCCTCGACAAAAGTGTGTGTGTGTGTGTGTGTGTGTGTGTGTGTGTGTGTGTGTGTGTGTGTGTGTGTGTGTGTGTGTGCGTGCGTGCGTGTGTGTGTGCGTGTGCGTGCGTGCGTGTGTGCGTGCGTGCGCGCGCGCGCGCGTGTGTATGGTGTGTGTGTGTGTGTGTGTGTGTGTGTGTGTGTGTGTGTGTGTGTGTGTGTGTGTGTGTGGAAAGGTCGACAATAGTGGAAGAGATTAGAACAAGAATTGTAGCTGTGATGAGAATAGTGTAAACGAACACAGCGTATGTTTATTTCATTACGTGATGTGGCAGCAATTAGGCGATGATCCTAAAAAAACTCACTGCCCCAAAACGTAACTCTCCAGTGGCACACCCCCCTTCCCCCCACTTTAACTTGGAGAGAGAGAGAGAGAGAGAGAGAGAGAGAGAGAGAGAGAGAGAGAGAGAGAGAGAGAGAGAGAGTCATGGTCGAGTATCAGCCGTTGGTTACCTGCTGAAACAAGTCCTTTCAACACCTGCTGCTCTCTCTCTCTCTCTCTCTCTCTCTCTCTCTCTCTCTCTCTCTCTCTCTCTCTCTCTCTCTCTCTCTCTATTCGTGCGTGCGTACGTGCGTGAGCGCGCGCGTGTATGTAATCGCGCGCACACAACAGCTCAAAGAAATCTTAATCAAGTTTTACAAGATTATTTGTCCGGCCAGTGTGTCTTCACAAGATTATACCGACGAAACTACTTTTAGACAAACCGTTCCCAAAAGTTGAACAGTGTGTGAGATGAGAAATGATTGAAAAGTTCCGGCTTAACATGTGCGGGCCGTGTCCCTTTTGCGACACTTACTTTATGTTGTGCCATGAATAGCATGACCATACAATGTTAATTTGAAAGTTACTTTGATCTTTGATATTCTTGTTGTGATAAAAGATTCAGTTTACGTTCCTAGAATAGAATAAAAAAAAAAAAAACTGTCCATAAATCTGTCTGTATTTCTTTTGTTTCTTTTTGTACTCCCAGTTCTTATAGAACAGGGAGTACTTTACAATGGGAACGAAGAAATGCTATGTGTGTGTGTGTGTGTGTGTGTGTGTGTGTGTGTGTGTGTGTGTGTGTGTGTGTGTGTGCGTGCGCGCGCGCGCGCGCGCGCGTCTGTCTGTCTGTATGTCTGTCCGTGGTCAAAATGTGTTCCACTCGCTTCAGACAAGACTACTGGGCCAATCTTTTCTGAAAATTTGTAGGTATGTTTATTATGGGTTACAGATAATGCCCAATGGTTTATTCTACCGTTATAGCTGTCACTAATGGTTATAACGGCCCATAACGGTTTTTCTTCTTTATGGACTATCTCAGAACGTGCTCGACCGATCTTTCTGAAAATTTGTAGGTATGTTCATTTTGGAATATCTCAGAAAGTACTTGACCGATCTTTCTGAACATTTGTAGGTATGTTCATTATGGGTCACAGATGATGGCCGATGTTTACCAGAAAAGCCGCTACTAAGGGTTATAACGGCCCCAAACGGTTTTTTCCTCTTTATGGAATATCTCACGCATATTCAAGATAAACTGGGAG
>JADBJO010003227.1:215000-222500 GCA_016801955.1 Conus betulinus
CTCTCTCTCTCTCTCTCTCTCTCTCTCTCTCTCTCTCTCTCTCTCTCTTTACCACGTAAAGACGTTGCAACCTTTTGTCTTCAAAATGTAGAAAGGTATTACCGTTATGTTTGATATGTTGGTTTTTCTTCTTTATCCACCATTTGTTTGGCTATTTTTTTTTTTTTTTTTTTCTCTCCTTTACTTACCATCATGTTATACTATATGAACTTATTTAAATTTTAAAAATGGGGAAAAAAAAACACCATGTAACTGGTATGAAATTGTCCCATTGACAAGAAACATTTGACTGAGACAAAAGATGCATTTTCGAACACTACATTTGCTTCAGGATCGGACAGTGGTGGTGGTGGTGGTGGTGGTGGTGGTGGTGGTGGGAGGGGGTGGTGTAATATTGTTTCTGGAAGAAATGGAGAAGGGAAAGGAGGTGGGGAGGTTGTGAGAGAGGGGAGAGGGTAGAGAGAAGGGAGGAGGGAGGAATGGGAGGGTAAGAATGTTGACGCCGGGAATACACAGGACTGAAAAAAAAGCTTCATGCGGCAGTCTGGCAGCAACGGTTTCCGAAGCTCATCTCTTTGAAGTATGAACATGGCATCAAAGACCTGTCCTCAAAGAATGGATTACGCTATGAAAAGATCCCAGGATTCCAGAGAGCCATCGTTGGGGAGTGGGAGTTCCAGCCATAAATCCTCTCAAGTACAGCAAAGGTACGATGACCTGCCGGCAGGTCAATGCTTTTCTGTTCATGCTGATAACTTACGTGCTGGTATGCCAATGTCTTTTCCTTTCATGCTGATAACTAACGTGCTGGTATGTCATGCCTTTTCCCTTTATGCTGATAACTAACGTGCTGGTATGTCAAGCCTTTTCCGTTCATACTGATAACTAACGTGCCGGTATGCCAATGCCTTTCCGTTCATACTGATAACTATCGTGCTGGTATGTCAATGCCTTTTCCGTTCATGCTGATAACTAACGTGCTGGTATGTCAATGCCTTTTCCGTTCATGCTGATTTTTAACGTGCTGGTATGTCAATGCCTTTTCCGTTCATATACTGATAACTAACGTGATGGTATGTTAATGTCTTTTCCATTCATGCTGATAACTAATGTGCTGGCATGTCATGATTTTTCCGTTCATGCTGATAACTAACGTGCTGGTATGTCAATGCCTTTTCCGTTCATACTGATAACTATCGTGCTGGTATGTCAATGCCTTTTCCGTTCATGCTGATAACTAACGTGCTGGTATGCCAATGCCTTTTTTCCGTTCATGCTGATAACTAACGTGCTGGTATGCCAATGCCTTTTCCATTCATACTGATAACTAACGTGCCGGTATGTCAATGCCTTTTCCGTTCATACTGATAACTAACGTGATGGTATGTTAATGTCTTTCCCGTTCATGCTGATAACTAACGTGCTGGTATGTCATGTCTTTTCCAGTCATTCTCATGGATGACATCGTGGTGTGCCATATCTTTTTCCATTCTCTCTCGTAACTTACATGCTGGTATGAAAGTTTTTCTTTTTTATTTACACAAAATTTCGGGGTGTGTTTTTAGATGCGTTTTAAAGGGTTGTGTGAATGAATGACATGTGAGTTGACTTCTACGCAGTGACAGTCCTGATATAGCCCTTTGCGGTCGGCTGGGCTGTAAGCAATACTACCTTACCTGGCATGTCATTTTCATAACTGACATACAGGTATGTCAATGCCTTTAGCATTCATGCTGATAATTGACATGCTGGTATGGCATGTCTTGTCCAGTTATGCTGATAATTGACATACTGGTATGGCATGTCTGTCCAGTTATGCTGATAATTGACATACTGGTATGTCATGCCTTTTTCTATTCACGCTGACAACTGTAATCCCGGTTTGTGTGTGTGTGTGTGTGTGTGTGTGTGTGTGTGTGGTGTGTGTGTGTGTGTGTGTGTGTGTGTGTGTGTGTGTTAGTCATTCTCATGAATGACATCATGGTGTGTCATTGTCGTTCCTACTCATGCTTATAATGATCAGCATCTTGATCTGTCAGTTTTTTTTTAGACTTGCTCATAATCGACATCCTTGATGCGGTTACTTGTCTTTGTGTGTGCCCTTTTTCAGTTAATTGTGCACCAAGACGTGTTTGCTTATCACACAAGTCAGTATGTTAGTGCCATGTTCATTTATGATAATAATTGATATCCTGGTTTGATAGTGTCTTTGTCCAGTCATGATCGTAATTGATGTAGTGTTTCAGTGTCTTTTTCAGCCATGCACATAAACTGACGTCCTGCTATGTTAGTGTCTTTTACAGCCTTGATCGTAACTGACATTCTGCTATATCAAGCGTGTCTTTCCAGTCCTGATTGTAACTGACATTCTGCTATGTCAAGTGTGTCTTTTCCAGTCCTGATTGTAACTGACATTCTGCTATGTCAAGTGTGTCTTTTCGAATCCTGATCGGAACTGACATTCTGCTATGTCAAGTGTGTCTTTTCCAATCCTGATTGTAACTGACATTCTGCTATGTCAAGTGTGTCTTTCCAATCCCGATCGTAACTGACATTCTGCTATGTCAAGTGTGTCTTTTCCAGTCCTGATTGTAACTGACATTCTGCTATGTCAAGTGTGTCTTTTCCAGTCCTGATTGTGACTGACATTCTGCTATGTCAAGTGTGTCTTTTCCAGTCCTGATTGTAACTGACATTCTGCTATGTCAAGTGTGTGTCTTTTCCAGTCCTGATTGTAACTGACATTCTGCTATGTCAAGTGTGTCTTTTCCAATCCTGATCGTAACTGAAATTCTGTTATGTCAAGTGTGTCTTTTCCAATCCTGATCGTAACTGACATTCTGCTATGTCAAGTGTGTTTTTTCCAATCCTGATCGTAACTGACATTCTGCTATGTCAAGTGTGTCTTTTCCAATCCTGATCGTAACTGACATTCTGTTATGTCCAGTGTGTCTTTTCCAATCCTGATCGAAACTGAAATTCTGCTATGTCAAGTGTGTCTTTTCCAATCCTGATTGTAACTGACATTCTGCTATGTCAAGTGTGTCTTTTCCAATCCTGATCGTAACTGACATTCTGCTATGTCAAGTGTGTCTTTTCCAGTCCTGATTGTAACTGACATTCTGCTATGTCAAGTGTGTCTTTTCCAATCCTGATCGTAAGTGACATTCTGCTATGTCAAGTGTGTCTTTTCCAATCCTGATTGTAACTGACATTCTGCTATGTCAAGTGTGTCTTTTCCAGTCCTGATCGTAACTGACATTCTGCTATGTCAAGTGTGTCTTTTCCTGTCCTCATCGTAGTTGACATTCTCGTGCTTATCTCTAATGCTTATCTCACAACTGTAAACCTTATACCAAATGTATGGTACAGCGCGCGCGCACACACACACACACACACACGCACACACACACGCACACACACACGCACACACATGCACACACGCACACACACACACTCACACGCACACACACACATGGACACACACACACGCGCACACACACACACACACCCGCACGCGCGCACGCACGCACACACACACACACACACACACACACACACACACACACACACACACACACACACACACACACACACACGCACACACACGTCTGACACATGCACGCACGCATGGACGCACACACAAACACACACGTATACACGCAAGCACACACACACACACACACACACACACACACACACACACACACGTGCGTGCATGTGTAAGTGTGTGTGCGTGTGTGTGTGTGTGTGTGTGTGTGTGTGTGTGTGTGTGTGTGTGTGTGTGTGTGTGTGTGTGGTGTGTGTGTGAGCGCGCGCGCGTCGCTTGACTTTTAAAAGTCTTTCCACTAAAAGTGATTAAGACTGAATGTATTTTTGGTATAATTTAGGTATGTATGTCATTGAGTGTGTGATCCATCATTATAACAAGGAATGCCTGAACTTTTAAAAAGTTCTCTTGCTTTTGAACAGTGAATCAGTAAGTGATTGACACTAATAGGTTCACCACATACACATTTAATATTAGTACAATACTTTGTTTTAAATGAATTTAAACGTATCCTATGGATTAGACTTTTTCGACCTCCCTGGACGAGAATATGACATGCTTGTATGACTTTTTCCCATTGCCTTTATCATTTTGTTTAATACAGTTATGATAATACTGATTGTCTGAGTTCTTCAATAACTGTTTAACATTATCATGAGATTTTTTTGTTTATAATTGAGAAACATTCTGACAGATCTAAAGGAATATTTATAGATTGTGCATCGTTTAGATTCTGAGCTGCCTTTTTTGCAGCTTGGTCTACCTGTTCATTTGCTGATATTCCACAATGAAGGCACCCAACAAAAAGTGACAGTGATGCCTTTCATAGAAAGTAGGTGTATTACATGATTTATTTCCATTATCATATCAAGTCGTATGCAAGAGTTGGGTGATTTGATAGCATTTATTGCTGCTTTAGAGTCAGCACATACTAGGACTTGACTGTTATTTATAGGAAAATTTAAAATGAAATCCAATGATTTAAGTATAGCAAGTACTTCAGCGCTGAATATTGACAACTTTTTTTACCAAGAAAAAATAACTTTTTTACTTTTAAGCACGGAATTATGAATGCTGCTCCTGTGCTTTCGTTTTCTAATACGGAGCCATCTGTGAATATCTTTAAATGAGTACTGTATTCATTTTCTAAATGAGTGCATACAGACGCTCTCAGAATATTCAGAGGAATTTTTTTTTTTTGTTAAATGTATATAATCTATGTCAAAGATAGCTTTTGACTGTTCCCATTTTGGAATGGGCGAAAACGTTGGTTTTTTGACAATGTTACCTTCATCTATTTTCGCATCCCTTAGAAGATCAGAAGAAAAGGAATAAATAGATTTTGTGGATTGAATATGTTGTGCACGTTTTCCAAAGTCCCTCTCCGATTGTAGACATACTTCTTTGGAGCAGGCATTTTTTTGAGAACAACTTTTCAGTATAAATTTTGAAGTAGAAGCTTTACGAAATTCTGAGAGAGGTAAAATTCCTGCTTCGCTATATGTTCCTAAGTTAGATGTATGTGTGGGAACTCCTAAAGCAATTTTGTAAGCTTTACTATCAATACTTTGAAGTTTATGTAAAAGGTGTTTGGGTGCGTTAAAAAAAAATACCTCTTGAGCGTATAATCTTGAACGTACAAGGGCAGTTGCTAATATAGTTAAAGTTTTGGTATCTTGCCCCCAAGATTGTTTACTAACTACCTTAAGAAAATTTAAACTTTTTCTTGCTTTGTTTAAAATGTGGTCAATATGAATATTCCATGTTAACTTATTACTTAAGATAACACCAAGGAATTTAACACTTTTAGCATAGTTTAAGGCAATGCCGTCCAAGGTGAAGTTTGGAAGTTTGTCTGGATCATAACCAGAATTAAAAAGCATCATATTTTTTTTTTTCCGGTGAAAGGGAAAGCCCGTTTTCATGTAAAAAATTATTATTTTATTGAGTTCATGTTGGTATTTAATTTTAATATAATTTATTGACCTCAGTGGAGTATTTCTTTTCATTGTCACTTTCATCCACAAGCATATATCGTCAGCAAATTGGGCTATCTCTGTATCTTTAGAAAGGCCTTTGGGTAGATCAGAAATTAAAATATTAAACAATATTGGCGAAATTACTGATCCTTGAGGTAAGCCCATTTGTAAAGGTCTTGGATTAGAATATGTATTTCCAACCCTAGTTTGAATGTGCCTACTATCTAGGAAGGTTTTGATATAATCATACATGTTGCCATTGATACCAATATTCTTTATTTTGTATAAAAGTCGCTTGTGCCATACACGTTCGTATGCTTTTCTGATGTCAAAAAATGTTGCAAGTATATTTTTTCGACGTGCAAACTGGTGCTTTACATGCGTAGTAAGTTTCACTAGATGTTCTATTGTGGATCTGCCTGCCTGGAATGCAGCTTGATTGATTGGTATTATGCTGTTTAGTACAATGATGAACTAATCTCCTTAAAACAATCTTTTCCATTAATTTAATTTACATGTATTAGATGTTAAAGCAATTGGACGATAGCTATTGATGTCTTGAAGTGTCCCTTTCTTGTGAATTGGAACAATGATGGAATGCTTCCAAATTTGAGGCATTTTATTAGTAGACCAACATTTGAAAAAAAATAGATATAGAAAATATATCACATTATCTGGGAGATGATGACATAACATTTCGTTGGAAATGCCATCTAAACCCACTGATTTATTTTTTTTAAATTCATAAGACATTCTTTAACTTCCTGTAATGTTATAGAAGTATTTAGATAGTGATCTTCTCTTGTTTGTGGGCTATCATACATCTCTTTGTTTTCTTCCTTTTCACGATAAGCTTTATTTTCTTTTGATAAGTTATTGATGCTACTACTATTTTTTTTTGCAAATAGATCAGCAAAGGCTTCTGCTTTATCAAAATTAGATGGGAATTCAGAATTGTGTAATTTGATTGGACACTGTGGTAGATGAACTCCTTGTTTCATTATTTTCAATTGTGTCCAAACTTTTTGAATATCTTTAAAATTTGACACCTCATTTTTCGCAAAAAGAAGACCAATATTTTCGTTTTGCTTGTGCGTTAATTCTGTTTTTTGGTTGTTTTTGGCTCTTTTCTTCTCAATTTTTTTTTTTTTGCCTTTTCCTTTGGATTTTTTTCTCTTTTTATTCTTTTGTTTTATTTCTTTTCTCATCTTTAGCCTCTTGACAATCTCATTCCACCAGACATTACCCGAATGTTTCTTTGATTTTACAGATTTTACAACTGGAATCGAATCGTTAGCTGCAGAAAGTACAGTGCTTTGAAATCGTTTATATAAAGTATCAACATCTTGGCTTTCTATATTATTCATGTCTACGTAAAATGAGTTTAATAAGAATGAGAATTTATTCCAATCTGCAAATTTGTAACAATACTTTGGAACTTTATCATGAGTCACATCATTTGTTTTTGGTCCTGTAGTTTCAAATGTGATAACAATAGGTAAATGGTCACTATTTAATGCGTCATCAAGAGTATGCCAGTCACAATATATAGCTAGCTCTGGGGATATCAAAGTTAGATCGATGGCACTAGGATTGTGTTTGGGGTTGTCAGGAATTCGAGTTATGTTACCATCGTTTAAAAGATAAAAGGGTGAATCAACTACATTTTCGATGAAACGATTATTGGTTATGGCCTGGCATCCTTTTTCCCAGAATGGTGAATGGGCATTAAAGTCACCAGTGACTAGATATTTAGTTGACTGATCTAACTGAATCGTTCGTAGCCATTCTGTATTTATCATTTGGTCCTTGTGGTAAATAAACAGACACAATTGTCAATACATTGTAATTTACCTGTACCTTTACTGCACACGTATGCAACCCGGGAATGCCTGGTGGAGCAGGGCTAGTACATGATATGTTTTTTTTTCTCCTTCACGAATATAGATTGCTACATTTATTTTTTTCATG
>JADBJO010003227.1:227500-240000 GCA_016801955.1 Conus betulinus
CCAGGGTTGAGTTTGCTACGGGCTCAGTTAGGAAGACTGGGGCCACACAGTCGAGTTTCATCCACTTAATGGATGCATCTATGAGAGTGTTGCTCAAATTTCCTGACCACACTGCAGGTATCTGTATCTCTCGGGCCTGGGTTGACGCCGGGATATATTATGAAAGGAAGCGTAGAGTACCCTGTCAAGCAGTCTCACACCGAAATGGAAATCCGTACCATCATCTTCATCATCCTCATTCTCATCTATCAGAATAAAAAAAAAAAAGTCTCAAATCCTGTGTCTCTTTATGCCCTGCTCAAGGTGACCTCAGCTTTGATGCCCTCTCCACGTCTGTGTGCCTTGGTTTGGTTCCATGGGGGTCAACGGGATCGGCGAGTCCACGGGGCTTTTCGTTGACGGACGTGGTGGCGCCCTCCGGAGGGAGAGCTCACTCATGCCATTCCCCCGACTAAACAATTATTGCCATCAGTAGGGGACTTAGTAGGTGGTGTCCTGCGTATGTTAGATCAGAACAGGCGCCACTGAACACCACCGAAGTGACTCGGCAGCTGTTGCAGTGTCTCCTCCGGTGGGTTGCCTTTAGATGACTTGACATTGACTGCTCTCTGTGGATTGCTGGTGCCGGGTCTGCAGCGGGGCCGACCAGGCTGTGGCTGTGGATGGGGTGTGTCGGAATGAGCGGCGTGGGTGCAGTGCCACTGAGGTGGCACAGAAGATGGGACAGAAAATAGAAAGAATTAATGATGTCCCGTGATTACTGTATGACAGTTTTTGACTCTCAGCTTTTCAGTACAAGATGAAGTTCAAGAAATCGCCATACCGTTGGTTTGAAATTTCTTGGCGTCCATTTCTTTACTGTTCTTGTTTCTCGCTTTCCTCGATGCGAGCACAGGCAAACCACGTGAAAAAAAAACCTCGCGGCTGTGAAGCCCGTCCTGGGTGTACAGCGAGTGTGGCACATTACGCAATGTTTTCATAGTATCAGCACGTGACTTGTACACCATATTACGCAATGTTTTCATAGTATCAGCACGTGACATGTACACACAACTGTGATCTACCCGCCAATGTTACGTAAACATCCGTAGTGGTGTCAAAAAAATTTTACCTAACTCTCACACCACCTAGTCTACAACCTCTCCCCCCCCCCCCCCCCCCCCCCCCCCCCCCCGTAGCCTAGCCTACTACTACTGTTCCCCCACCGCATACCAGACACACACCAAATCTTCCCTTTTGGGTAAATACCTATTATGGCAACAGCGAGCGAAGGAAAAGAAAATGGAGAAGTAAGGCGCGTCGAGCCAATCAAACTGTAAACATTGAGAAGTAAGGCGATCGAGCAAATCAAAAACTGTAAAGGACAAGAGAATCAAATATCAGGAAGTCATACGAAGGTTGAACACTTGGAGTCGAAACTTTCTTCTAACTTCATTGCCTCACTGAAAAGTATTGCCTTTAAAGACACAATCCGTATTACGAAAGACGGGGAAATTCGAACCCATTACAATATCACTGGTTTAACTGTCCTCTGCCTGCTGAGCTAAAGCGTTTTGCTTTTTAACGTTTGCAGCATGTTCAGTCAGTGCGAAATTCACATTGCCTCTTTGAGATTTTTTTTGTGTGATAAAACAAAAAAAAAGCCAAACTTCATCAGGAACCAACACTATCTATCTATCTATCTATCTATGTATCTCTGCCTACCTATCTCTCACTGTAACTTTGTCAATGTATCTATCTTTTATGCATGCACACACACACACACACACACACACACACACACACACACACACACACACACACGCACGCACGCACACACACGCACATACACACACACACGCGCGCGCGCGCACTCGCGTGTCCATGAATTAGCGTGTTATTGGTGATTTACCGCTTTAGCATGTGTGCGCACATCAGTGAAACACACAAAAGCACACAATAGAACTGATCTTTACACGTAATCGTAAGTGTGTGCGCACGTGCGCGCGTGCGTGCATGCGTGCATGCGTGCGTGCATGCGTGCGTGTGTTACAGTGCGCGCAAATGCCTTTGCATGCTTATGTGCGTGTCTGTGCGATGGAGTGCCCTCACTATCTGTCTGTCTGTCTGTGTATATATCTATGTATCTGTGTGTCCGTCTATCTGTCTTCCTGTGCACGTGCGCGCGGTGTGTGTGTGTGTGTGTGTTGTGTGTGTGTGTGTGTGTGTGTGTGTGTGTGTGTGTGTGTGTGTGTGTGTGTGTGTGATTCTCTACGTATGTGTTTGTTCATTTGGAGAAAAATATCGCAAAAAGGATATTCTGAGACGAAAACAAATCAAACGACGAAGGGAGAAACAAAAATAGAGAATGCTGAAGGAAAAAGGAACGATCCCTTTAAAAAAAATAATAAAAAAAAATGGCGCAACGAACATCTCAACAAGCGTTAAATGATGATAAACGAACAAACAAATAACTAAAAAAAAAAAAACCCGCCACACGTGTTTCACTAATCCATTCCTCGACCTGCCCTTGCTATTTCAAGGCTGTGTGAAGAGAACTCGCCCACCTATGATGATGTTATTTTGACAGCTTAGAAGCGCGGTATTTCGACAGAGGAAACAGAGGTAAATGGCTCTATGGTATTTCCAAAACCGAGAGTGGCGAGGGCACCAAGAGGACAAGGTGGATATTGGATGGGAATGGTGGTGGCGGGTGGGGGGGGGGGGGGGGGGGGGGGGGGGGGGGGGGGGGGGCGGAAGAGAGATAGTGGGGGAGGGGGGGGTGAAGAGAATTCTGGACGAGGAAGGAGGAAAAGGAGGACGACTATGAGAAATTCAGTTGCGGATTGGATGGGGAATCACCGCGTGCAGATAAGGCTTGTGTAGGCCACCACACCACACAATTGTGAAGCATTAGCACGACAATGGACAGGGGCTGAAGACGGAGAAGTGGCAGAAATAAGAAGAAGAACAAGAACAAAGACAAGAAGAACAAGAAAAAGAGAACAAGAAGAAAAGAAGAAAAGAAGAAGAAGAAAAGAAGAAGAAGAAGAAGAAAGAAGAAGAAGAAGAAGAAGAAGAAGAAGAGGAGGAAGAAGGAGGAGGAGAGAGAGAGAGAGAGAGAGAGAGAGAGAGAGAGAGAGAGAGAAAAGAAAGGAAGAAAGAAAAAAGGAGGAGGAGGAGGAGGAGAGGAGAGAGGAGGAGCAGAGAGGAGGAGGAGAAGAAGAAGAAGAAGAGAAGAAGAAGAAGGAGGAGGAGGGGGAGGGGGAGAAGGAGGAGAAGAAGAGAAGGAGGAGGAGAAGGAGGAGGAGGAGGAAGAAATGGAAAGGAGGAGGAGGAGGAGGAGGAGAGAGAGGAGGAGAGAGGAGGAGGAGGAGGAGGAGGAGAGAAGAACAGTTACAGCAACAACAGAGAAAAGAAGGAAACGCGTGATTTTCGCCGTAAATGAATCATCTTCTCGGGAATAAACAAAAAATCAGGAGAAAGAAACAGCAGATCGAGATGAAATGTCTATAGATCACCAGGTGCTTCAACATGAATATGCATTTATTTAGAGAAGAAAACAATATCAACGACGACGACGACGACGACGAGGACAACAAGAAAACCACCACCACCACAATAGTCCCGCCCCTTCCCTAAAGAAAACACACACACACACACACACACACACACACACACACACACACACACACACACACACACACACACACACACACACACACACACAACGAAGAAAAGGGCAACATCGTCAGAAAGCGCTGATTTTCGCCGTAAATGAATATCTTCCGGGAAATAAACAAAGCGTAGTTAGTTATTTCAACGTTTTTTACATTATTTTTGCTTTTTACTCCACCATCCCCGCCCCTTTACTAATGTGTGGGTGTGTAAGGGCAACATTTTTTTTTTTTCGGTAAATCTTTTCTAGTTTTTTCTTTCTTTCGTTTTTTTCTTTTGGTTGTAGAGGCGGTCCTTTTTCCCCCTAATGTTGTGGGTGTGTACTCATCTTTTCTTTTTTCTGCTTCCCCCCCAACTCTCACGCACCTTGTGAGTCTGTATGTTGTATTGCTAAAATGGACATTTTCTTGCTGGCTTTAATGTTTTTGGCGTTGGATACAGCTCGTCAGGGTTTATTTTTTTTTGGCCTAGTGTGTGGTGTTGTGACACTTTCACCCCGGATGCAGCAAAAACAAAAGATAAAGAAAAAAAAAAAAGGAAGGAAGAGAGAAAGGTCCGGACATCTCTCGGGAATCCTCCTTGAAACGAAAGACGAAAATAAGTATGCAAGGATGGTACCAGAAGTGTGCAACGAAGGGCAGGGAGGAACAAAAAAAAGACGAGAGAGAGAGAGAGAGAGAGATAGAGAGAGAGAGAGAGGGGGGGGGGGGAGGTGACACAGATGTAGTAAAGAGAGAGTACAACTCGTCTCGCGAACTGGCCTATTCCCCTAGATGGCTATCCTTATAGTAGTGAAAAAAAAAAGAAACTACAAGGATTTCAACGGTTTGTTATTTTTTTTTTCTTATCCATTCTCAGCAACACAATCACAGTAACAAATAGAAACATCCATGAGAGTGTTTCAAGAGAAACAGAAAAAGATCAAGGACAGGAAATTAATATCAACAACGGACGCCAATACCTGTAAAATTAGCAACAGCCAACGTTGATGATCAGTAACAATAGAAGCAACAAAAAGACAGCGAAATCTCACATCAAATCCCTCCGAACAAAGGTTTAAAGATTATTTGTTTGTCTCTGGAAATCTTTCTCTTCTTTATGGCTGACTATCGTAATGGGAGAGTGCCTCTATAGCGCCAAGTTCCATGCTTTCCCCTACACAACGAGCTGCCTATCTGTGTAGAGCCAATGAAAGAGCTTCCTGCTGGCACTGATCATTCGTTTCCGACGTCACTCAATTTGTCACCAGTTTTCTCTCCAATATTTCCAAAAGATGCATGACATGTGTTTTTTTAGGCGTCGTTGTCCATACCGACAGCCAAATTCGCTTTCTCTTCTGAAAATAAATCTTGGGATTTTATGTGTGCTCAAGATGTTGAACGTGCGTTCACACACGGGACCTCGGTTTTTAAGAATCATTTTCGAAACAATGGAGTCAGAACTAATGTAAATTGCAGAGAAAAAAAAATCTCACCTTACTGAAGTGGTTCGGCGAAGATTCGAACGCACGATTCCAGGATTTCCAGGATCACGAGTCTGGCGCTGTGCTAACTGAGCTCCGCTGGCTCCGGGAACTGGCAGACCAGAGTGAGAAGCATGAAGTTATGCCCCTAAGGAAGGGCAAAAGGAAGAAAGGAACAAACAACAAACAAGCAAACATACAAACGTACACACAAATAAACGAACAACCCACATTCAAATCTAGAAATGTATGTTGGAGACCGCAGACCTCCGCCAAGGTCGAGCGATTCTTAGATCCGCCCTCAGAGTGGAGTCATGAGTGGAAACAAAATTAGTTTGATCACCAGGGGAAGTAATTGCTGATAGAGACCGAAGGCGGTGTGCATTGTATACTTTTTTTTTCTGAATAGAGCAGACAAAAATACAAAGTCTGGACGGTCATATCACTAGGAAGTGTTAACTTTCCATCAGTTCAAATGATTTCCTTGATACGTTATCAGTTCATAGCTGTTAATTCCACAGTGTTAGTGCTGAGTGGAATGTTTGTAATAATCGTGGTAACAGTGTAAACAGATAGTTACTGGATGCTCCGTCTGGAAAGTAGCATTCAGCACACACGAAAGGAGTTACTCCCCGTGAACTTGTAATCTTGCTAAGATCCTGGATCTGCCGTGTGCTTGGCATCCGCTCTATGGATCCACACCCAACAGGTACTGGATTCGTTCTCTGGTCACATTCCATCTTTTGACAAAGTTGGGTGACCATAAGTTGAGCAGTTTTTGCACAAACTTGCGGACTGATACGAGACAATTCAGCAGATGCAAGAGGAAAACATAACCCTTTGGTGAAGAAGAATATTTGTCCATATTTGTCTTCATGCACGCACGCACGCACGCACGCATGCACGCACACACACAAACACACACACAACACACACACACACACATGCACACACACGCACGCACGCACGCACGCACGCGCGCCAACACACAGACTAAGGTCCTCGTCACAGAAAGTGTAGCAAAACAGTTTTACGACTCATCGGCCTACAATCTCATGAATGACCTATCGACATCCGAAAAAAGGATGACCCTGAGAGCAATAGTAGAGGCAGCTGAAAAGAATTCCAGCTGGACCTGGACGAGGAGGAACAAAGCGCGAACTTCATAAGGCTTTACTTTCCCATCGTAGCTATGTGGGTGAGACATCCGTTAACAGAAATGGCGCACCTAGAGTCGGCCCACCATCCAAGAGGTGCACGTTCCAGTCCGGCAGTGCTAAAAGTATTTCTGACAGCAGAAGAGCGTCTGCCGACCATAACCTGGATTAGACTCGCCCCCGAAGAGAGTAAGAAGTTCAGGGGGCCAAAACACGTGTGTCTGAGAGAGAGAGAGAGAGAGAGAGAGAGAGAGAGAGAGAGAGAGAGAGAGAGAGAGAGAGAGAGAGACAGACTCAGACAGACAGACCTCTGCTCTGAAAATTTAAAGTTCTCTGAAGACCCTTTAGAGTTTCTTCTTCTTCATTTGATCTCTTTGTAATTCTAATTTCAGAATCATGATGACTCGATCGGGACGCTGGCATACGAAGATGCTCGAAAGGGCATGAATCCAGGTCTATCTATCTGCTCACCTCTCCCTTTCAGATGGAATGTCACGTGGCTCGACTTTCCAACAATGGAAGAGGAATCAATACAGCAAACGTGACTCCATGTTCAGGGGAGAGAATGGCTCCCGAAATAACAAGGAGGAAATATGGGGCCGTGTAGAGTACAAAGACAAATCTGCTTCACTAAAAAGATCCCTGGTATTTGGAATTCACACTTCAGATCGGATCTACGTTTCCAAATCTTGCTTAATTCATCAAAAGTTTTATTATTCTGACAACACTTAATACGAGATGGCTTCGTTGTTTTTTTTTTCAGAGTTTGTTACCAGGTACGCTTAAGGTATCTTCTGCAGAAGTAGACGCGAGTAGCCGGGGAGGGAAGGGAGTGAGGAGAGGAGGGAGGAGAGAGGAGGCAATGAATTCCAATCCTCCAATTGTGAATGTAATGGAACAAGCATGGAATGGCTGAACATGAAACGAAGTCAATCATCACGGGGATAAGAATGTTTCACAGGTAATATGATACAAGAATGTTTGACACAGATAACATGGGACAAGAATGTAACACGATGACGATTTGGGATACGAATGTACGACGACACCAACATGGGTCAAGAATGTGTGATGTTCGTAAGAGAACAGGATCGGGGGTGGTGATAAGGAAATGGGAGGATGTTTCGCTCTGTCTGACATTCCCGAGGGCTGCCAATGACAGACAATGCGTCGCAGCAGACCAGAACTGAAGAGGTACCAAGGATACTCATGAAAACATCTAGACTGGACTCGGGACTTTGAAGAGGAATCTTCACAAACAACACGCAGACTGCAGTGAAGGGTCGTCTCCACAAACAATACAAAGGAAGCTTTTAAAGTTGTTTATTTTGTCAACCAATAGACAACTTGATCAACTGATTTTGTTTTCCACAAGTGTAATGATAAAGAAGCACATTTGTTTCCTGATAATCCATCTTGTGCTTCTTTTTCACCGACTGATAGTATACCATGTTCAAAGTATTTATGACGCATCGAAGTAATGTACAACACATAATCAAGATACGCTAAAAATACTGATTCCGGTTATGGAGATTTCAAAATAAACCCCGGATTATACTTCGACGAAAAAAAAAAATCTATTTCCATCACGAAAAGAAGGTCCTACACGATTATTATAATGTTTGTGTAACTGGGTAATTGCCTTGCTTTTTGCACCAATGTGACACCATACAGGTGAACAGAAAAAGAAACAAATACTTCAGACCTGTTTACACACATGCAAGAGAGAGATGCTAAGCCTTTGTGTCACTGGCGAAAGGTTCATAATCATTGTTTTGTTTTCTTTTAACACTCCGTGTAAATGGATGAACGGACAAGATACTAATTTTCACATCGAACTCTTATGGCACTCCGCAAAAAGAATGACTGACACTATATTGGTGGTGTTTAACTACCCTGGTCATACTTCAAGTCTTGTCAGGTCATGCACAACCAGGAAGTCATAGGCCGTACTATACAGAGGCCGTACTCGCTAATTTATGATCAATGAGGTTTTTTCCATGGAGTCAACCATATTCTGTAAGCCTTATGGAGATAGCAATTTCCCATAAGGCGGTTGCGATCCTATACAACAGTGCTCAAAGAAAATAGAGAGGGAAAAAGACAGCCCGGGAATCCCAAGAGGCTGCTAAATCAATGAGCAGAAGCTTTTAGCTGATGCACCTCTGGTCAGATACGACAAAGGAAGCAACCTCCGCCTTCTCCCCCCCCCCCCCCCCCCCCCCCCCTCCACGCCTGTTCCTCTGCGGAGACCGACGAGAGCACCTGTTTGACCTTTTCTTCCATGTGGGCCAGAATTTAAAGGAGGAAAAGTGAAAGTCTACTTCAGACGGCACTGAAAAGTCCTTAATAAATCGTGTTAGCAGGTCAGAGGAACAAAATGCCGTCGCCCAGAAAACCACCACGAACGAAGTCGTTCCGGCAGGAAAATTAATGCCAGTGAACTTTGTAGAAACTGTATGGGAAGATTTTGTTGAAGCCTTGGGCGCTTCCAGCGTCTATTGGAAATGAGCAGGCTGTTCAAGAACTGTCAGGTCTGGAGTTGATCAATAAGAAAAACAGCTTGAAAATGTGGAGAACGATCGATTCACTGCTGAGGAATTCATTGCGCATAAATTCGTAGCTTTCCGTTTCCAGCACATTCCAACCTACAGTTGGGGTACAAAGTCAAATCTTTACAAACAATTTTAAACACTAAAAAACAATATGGATAAAAAAAAAAAAACAAACAATTACGCGTTTTCACAAAATACATTTCATCTTTTTATCAGTCACATCAATGCTCGTGAATAAGTAATTTATCTTCACTTATAAATAATTTCGCTTTTCTCTCTTCATCTATTTATTATCCCTCAGCTGGCATCTTACCCGTAGGGAATCAATGCTACGTAAACTCCCACGCAGGCTTTTATCTGCTGTTAGATCAGTGACCACTGACTGGTCGCTATGAAACACCAAGTTTCCCTTTCAACCCCCATTGTTGAAAATGTTTGTCTATCTGGCCTTGACCCAAGTCAAGAGACCTGTCCTCCTGTTTGACATCTCCTGGTCTGCCATGCAGATCGGGGAACACACCCGTCCTACCATCAAGTGAGTTTCTCTCACCCATTACGTGCCTCAGCGTCCAATCAGCAATAAGGAAAGGTTGAGGATTTATGAACTATTCACTTGTGGTCTAACATTGGCCATACTTTCACAATTCAAAATCTCTCTCTTCTCTTTCTCTCTCTCTCTCTCTCTCTATTCCAAAACATAGCCTGTTCCTTTACATAGCAATTCAACTTTCCTTTCATTTCCAATACATTCATGACATACACACCACACATGACAAATGTCAGGTTGTCGTGATCTTACCCAGCAGATAAGACCACGCCGAATCATTATTTTCGGTCTTCAGTGAATATTGCATGCGTGATAATTGCAAGTGGATCAGCGGGGAATGGGGTGGGGTGGGAGTTGAAAGGTTGGGTGTGGGTGGGAGGAACTACAGGAGATTGCCCCTCCAACGCAAGTGCTTCACTCTTTCACGAAAAAAAAAAAATGCAAAGGATCCTCACAAGCGCTTGAGAAAAGTCAGTAACACATCATTTCATAGCGCTGGTGGCAAGAAAAGGTATACCATTGCATCACCTTCTCTTAAAGCCCACTTCCTTGAAAAATCAGAAAATATGAAGAGATAGAATTCCGTTCTTAACAAAAAAAAAAGTTTGTAAAAATTGTGAATTACACTCACCAGGGTACAGGCAATGAAAAGTCTCATGAATGAATCTGATACCTTCACGGCTTTTTTTTTTCAGGAGTCATGGGCATGGAAGGGTACATAAATCATTTTGTTGAATGAAATAGTGAAAGAAACACTGTACACCCAAATTTCCAAAACACCGGCAATGTTATACACGTCCTGACTAAAAAGCTTTGATCCAAAATGTGCGAGTCGCTGCTTGTGAGAGAGAGAGAGAGAGAGAGAGAGAGAGAGAGAGAGAGAGAGAGAGAGAGAGAGAGAGACAGAGACAGAGACAGAGAGAGAGAGAGAGAGACAGAGACAGAGAGAGAGAGAGAGAGAGAGAGAGAGAGAGAGACAGACAGACAGAGACACAGACAGACACACACAAACACAGACACACACAGACACACACACACACACACACACACACACACACACACACAGACACACAAACAGAGAGACAGACGGAGAGAGACAGACAGACAGAGAGAGAGAGACTGAGACAGAGAAGTGACAAAGAGAGAGAGAGAGAGAGAGAGAGAGAGAGAGAGAGAGAGAGAGAGAGAGAGAGAGAGAGAGAGAGGAGGTTGCTGTCGTGGAGACATCAGATGTTTCTGAGTAGGGAAAAGAGAAGGCCGATGGCAGAAAGAAAAGGAGGAAAGTTAAAGGGGAAGGGAGGAGGGTGGGGGGGGGGGGGGGGGGGGGGGGGGGGGGGGGGGGCGGATCATCAAGCATTGCCGGGGACTGTTTGTCGAGGTGTACAGCCTCATGAGCAAAGCCGCTGAGCATCAAGACGAAGACTGACGGACGGCATGAGCCTTAGCTGGTTGTTGTTCACACATCTGAAGTGAGGCGTTAATACTCCTTCTTCAGCACCGCCGTCATCTTCCTCTCTCTGTCACAGCCATAAGCAGGCAGGCTGCTGTGAGGTGCTCGGTGCCATCAATGAAAGATCAGTGTCAGACCATTGACGGCACACGCGCTTCCTCATGATGTGCTCTCTCTCTCGTCTCTCTCTCTGTTTCGTGTCTCTGTCTCTGTCTCTCTCTCTCTCTCTCTCTCTCTCTCTCTCTCTCTCTCTCTCTCATCTCTCTCATCTCTGTCTGAGTGTGTGTGTGTGTGTGTGTGTGTGTGTGTGTGTGTGTGTGTGTGTGTGTGTGTGTGTGTGTGTGCGTTCGCGCGCGCGTTGTGTGTGTGTGTGTGTGTGTGTGCGTGTGTGTGTGTGTGTGTGTGTGTGTGTGTGTGTGGTGTGTGTGTGTGTGTGTGTGTGTGTGTGTGTGTGTGTGTGTGTGTAAGCACGCCTATACACAGTTAAATAGATCTTTATCCAGTTTCATAAGATTCCTTGAACGGTCAATATCTGCAAAAGATTATAACGAAGGACAGACCATTCCCAAAGATCAATAGTGTCAAAGATGGGAGATAACAGTGTGTTCTGCTGAACACATAGCGGGTGTGTCCCTTTCGCAAAAATTCGTGTCACCGTTCTCAAATAAGAAATGATCTTTGATGTCGCCAGGCTATGAACAGCAAGAATATAAAATTCAAACTGAAAATATGCAATGGTCTTTGAGGTTTCAGTTAAGTAAAAAATCCATTTACTTTCCTACAAAGAATATAAAATCTGTCGACAAAGTCTGCGTCTGTATTTAGAAAAAAGAAATCTTCCTTGCATATATATATTTTTTTTTTATATCTCTTTCGATCTTTTCATTACATTCAGTCCTATCCCACCTTTCTTTCTTTCGTTGCTAATCTCGTTACCCGGGGCAACAATAAGTGGAATTCCGCACGTACTAGAGTTGACTAAGTCTGTCTGGCCAGTAATGTTGACGATTAATACTCAAGACACTCCGCGTGCCATGTGGGGAAACTGGAGCAAATTGCTCTCTTGTGAGAGTAGCCTACTTATGTGTGTCCTTCGTGCTCAGCATATGACGGGGGTACGGACACAGACATGCGCGCACGCGCGCGCGCGCGAACACACAACACACACACACACACACACACACACATACACAGAGCGTGCGCGTTTACCTCACAAGGAAGCGCTGTGGTGAAACGAAACGTTTGATCGATAAAGGGAGTATATCGCGGCAACCCGCCGACGGATGTGACAGAGTGGAAGGCAGTGGTTACGGAGTTTAAAACGCCTCACTTAAAGCTGTGAACGACTACCAGCTAAAGCTCATGCCGTCATTCTTCGTTTAGGTGGTCAGCGCTTTCGACGTGCTTATGAAGTTCCAGAGCGGCATAGACAGACTGGCAGTGCCAAATGACCGCCCCCCCTCCCACCCCTTTTCCTGCACAGCAGTTTCTGAGGTCTTCTCAGCAGCAAAATCCCACCCTATTCCTCCTGCTTGCTAACCCTTAGTAGAAACTGACACGTATATCATTTTGAACTGAAGCGTTTTCGTCAGGAAAGAATGTACACGTCTGGTGTTTTTGTTTTTACTGCGCTTCTGTCACTATTTCATTCCACAAGAATTGTGTGTTCTCT
>JADBJO010003227.1:245000-247500 GCA_016801955.1 Conus betulinus
ACACACTAAGCCCCCTACTGATGACAGTAATTGTTTCGTTATGGAGCCACCGTCAGTTAGCACTCCTCTCTAGAGGACACCGTCACAAGCATCAGACAGTCTCCATAGACGCGAGAGGAAACCAAAACTGAGGCATGAAAGGCCACAGACTTTGAGATTTTCTGAAATGCTAATTGATGAGGATGAAGATGACCCAGATAGTGCCGTAGAGTCCAATCCTGGTCTGAAAATTCATACTGGGGATACTACAGGGCTGTACTCCATGCTTATTGTCATGATATATTCCGGCGTCAACCAGGCCTGAGATACAGACATCTACACTGTTTGCCCGAAAATTTCAGCAATACTCTAAAAGACGCGTCCATGAAGTGGATGAAGTGGGTGTATGGTTCCAGCCTTCCCAGTTGAGCCCATAGGAAACTTAACTCCGGGCAGTGTCTGGCCGAAAAAATCTCACAAATATGAATGGCTCTGATGCGAATCGAACCCACGAGATCCCAGCCATGAACAGGCGATTCTAACCACTGCGCCACGGCATCTTCACATATAAAACAAACAAACCAAAACCAAACAAAACAAACAAAAAAAATCCCATCTTGATTATTTGTTAAAAAAGCATGTTAAACCAGCTATTTAATGACATTCTCACCGGGAGTGGTCGGATATGTCATTCATTCATTCATTCATTCATTCATTCATTCATTCATTCATTCATTCATTCATTCATCAATCAATTGATTGATTCATTTGCTCATTCTGTGTCTGTCTCTGTCTGTCTGTCTGTCTGTCTGTCTGTCTGTCTGTCTGTCTGTCTGTCTGTCTGTCTGTCTCTGTCTCTCTCTCTCTCTCCATCCTCCCTCCATTTTGAGGTGAGGATGTAATAGCATATAGCGTTCTAATTGTACACATTTTGTGCTTGAAAATTCCCATTCTTTGTCGATCTCATCGAATCAGCCTTGACTCACACGTGGACACCCCCCCCCCCCCACACACACACACACATTCACGCACACGCACACACATCTATCTATCAATTTATCTATCTGTCTATCTTCACACACAAACGCACACAGCACGCTTCCCACCCACATCTATATCCATCCCTTACCCACCCTCAGCCAAATATACATACTCTTCCTCTCCCCCCGCCATTTTTTTCCATTTGTCATTTTTCACTTTTATTTCCACATGTAAGGCACACACACACACACACACACACACACACACACACACACACACACACACACACACACACACACAAGGAAAAATTCCACATCAAAATAGCAGCAATAGGAGCAGAAAAAGCAACAACAGCCACAGAAGCAGCGGCAGCATTCATAGTAGTAATAGCAATCGTGGGTATGATAGCAGTTGAAGTACCTTACTAGTGGTGTTACTCTCTCGCTGCTCATTTTGGCCCCTATGCGCAACCACACCCAAATCAATCCTGTAGCAGGTCCAGAACTAGCAATCCACGGGGAGCAGTCAGTATCAGGTCAACTTGACGAGCACCCATCAGACAAGTGACAGTACTGCAGCCGGGTCACTTCAAAGGAAGTTCCTGTTCTGAATCAACATACACTTCCCCTTACCAACCCTCCTGCTGATGGCAATAAATGCTAAGTCGCAAAGTTGATGTCACTGAGGGCCCCCCTCTGGTGGGTGCTTATACATCCACTACACAAAAGTCCCCATGATCTTACTAATGCCTACAGCTTTGCCACGAGCTCACCAGAGAACGATTGTCAAAAAGAAACGTGAAGACACAACGAGAACAGGACATGAAGGCCTCAGACATTTTCCGTTTCCATGTTTGACGATAAATATAATGTATTGAGTTCCATTTCTTGGTCAGAGACCAAATGACAAGGCTGCACTCTACTCTACCGTTACCTCTCATAATATATCCCTATGTAAAACCAGGCATGAGAGAAACAGACACTTGCTGTGGTAGTCTGGAAATCTGAGAAACAAATTCATGGATCAAGTCACTGTAACTGTACTTTTTATTTCAGCCCACAGCCATGAATGATTCTGGGAAAAAAATCTGCTCAGGTGTGAAAAAAACAATGCCATAAACAGAGGGTCTCTGATGGGACTAGAATTTGCAATCCCCCACCTGCAGTCAATGACCCAAACCACTGTACCATGGCTACTACGTCTTTCTTTAGGTTGAGTGCAAGCAGAAGAGAAGGTCACAGACGGCAAAGCTATGGGGGTGAAAGGTGTAAAGTTCCAATTTTATCAGCTAACACGCGCATCACGAGGATCTCATTTAAAAAGTGAGGGAGCACGTGCAACCGTCTTAATTTACGGTTTTCTCCTCCTCCATCTCTTGTGGTTTGTGCCGGGGTGAAGAGCACCGCGAACCTGCACCTGCACGAGGTTTTATGACAAAAACATTGTCAAATTGGTTGGAGGGGGGGGGGGGGGGGGGGGGGGGGGGGGGGGGGGGGGGGGAGGAAGGAGGGATGGGATGCGGGAAGGGAGTGGGGGAGAG
>JADBJO010003227.1:250000-252500 GCA_016801955.1 Conus betulinus
TGGATGGAGACTTTCTGAGGGTGTGGTAGTTGAACTAACTTCCATACAAATGGTTCTGATGATAAGTGATAAAAAAAGCTTTCAACAACAGTTATTAAATTGTAATTGGTTAATGTTTTAGCCTACCGCTATCATGATTTTTTGTTAAAAGTACCTTTGATAATGTCAAACAGGCCAGTAAATTATACGAGCAGAGGACCTAGCTCTGGTGTTAAAGCGCCATGCTTCCATTCTGATGACTGAAGATGGATTCCCACAGAACGCTACCATGTAAAGTAAAGGCCACAATTGTTTCCTTTTAACTTCATATCATTTACAAGCAGAACGTGTAGAAACTGATTCCATTGTCTTTAAAGTAATGAAAACAGCATGCATGTGCATTACTGCAAGTGTTTCAGATCTTTTCCGTACTTGATCACAAAACAAGCAAGCCAACACAATACATGACATGTTTCCATGTCCTCCACGTTTCAGTGTCCTCTTTGGAATACTCTTTTCAGTAGTCTGCAGACAGCAGGGTGTCTGCTACAGTCTATTTTCACAAATGGGCAGAAACTGCTTCAGTGGTTGGCTCAATATTTATTGAAAAAAAAAAGACAAAGAAGAAGAAGAAGACAAAAACATGAAAACATGTACATGTAGACACAAATTTCATGCCATAATTAAATAACCTGCTGTTGTTGGAGGTAAGTTGCATGCGCCCCTTATTGTGGCTGATTTCCAAGTGTTCATTAACAAATCTGCTGCCTCCTTAACAATTCCAGACATACAGAAATTTTACTGACATCCTGCACAGTGTCATACTAAGTCGTTTTTTTTTTTTTTTCTGAATCAAGGGGTTTACCTCCGCAAAATGATTTGAGACGTGCATATGAAGTCACTCTCACTGGATCAGTGGGTGATCCCTGGGTGACTTTTGAATAGTGTAGGACAATAAGAAGCTGTCATTACTCTCCATGACAACAGTGTACTTTCCCTCTACATCGTCACTTCTGGTGACTATGCCATGACAGGGGGGTGTAGTGGGTATCGTGCTGCTGACGTGAGAACTGGGATGGTAATTTCTTGTATGATACATACAGTTCTTTATAATATGCAAGTGAAAATAGGAACAAAATAGGAACAAGCTGTACCTAGGGTTTAACTGATGATAGAATATGGAAGGAGAGAGAGGAAAGGGATGAAAAGAGTGATAGCAGAGAGAGAGAGAGAGAGAGAGAGAGAGAGAGAGAGAGAGAGAGAGAGAGAGAGAGATGCTCTGGGGAAAGGAAAGAGGAAGCTGAAAGGCCTTAGGATGTAACTGGGAAGGGAAGGGGGAGGGATACGATGCGTGCTTTCAAGGAGAGGGGGATGTGGGGGAGGGGGGAGGAGGGATGTCAGTTAATGGGCAGGGATCGTTGAGACTGCCAGGGGCTATAAAGGTCAGGGAATGATTAAGTCCATTTAGGAGCACTATTTAAAGTTTATGGAAACAGACTATTGTTGATAGCGATTGTCTCTGAATTTCTTTGCTCTTGCAAAGGGTCTGATGTCAAAATGGGAATGATCTGGAGAACTGAAGTGTTTGGAGATTAGGATAACTTGCTATTCTGGTAATGTCAGCATAAACAGGGCTTGATAGATTTGCCGTTTTCTTCTCCCGCGTATTGTGAAAAGTTATACTTTGTTTACCGATGAGAAGTGAGATGATATTACATGTTCCCAGTTCAGAAGGTAAGGGATGGTGAAGGTTTGTAAGGTTAGTGTATACTGAACATGTGTTGTCATGCAGTGGGCAAGTTCTGTTGCGTGTTATAAAAAAAAAAAAAGACTTTGGTAGGGGAGGGGGAGGGAGTGGGGGTGGGGGTGGGGGGGGGGGGGGGGGGGGGGGGGGGGGGGGGGGGGAGGAAGAGCGCGTTAAGAGGTCAAGAAGAGGTCATCAAGACATTACACTGGATCCTGCTGTTCCTTTCACCCAGAATTGATGTGAGGCAGGCACTGGGAGAAGGAGGGATCACAGCGGGAGGGGGAATGGAAAGGGAAGGTAGAAGGAAGGGGGTGGAGCGTGCGTTACTTGTTTTGAATCTGTCAGTAGGGGGTGCAACAGAGCCAAGAGTTTTATGGGGGGGGGGGGTGGGGTGGGGGGAGGCTAGATGGGCTGTGAGTTACAATCAAGGGGATGAGGACTCGGAATGGGGTGTTCTATTACAAAAATTACAAACTGAATTGGGTCGGCACACAAGGGTTCAGCCAGCTCTAGCTGGACGTGCATCAACATTTTATGCCAGCGAGCTGCAAAGCGTCCATATTTAGAACAAAGCCCTCTGATTTTCTAAACCGGAACTCCCTCCTTTTCCTCTTCCTCCTCCCCCTCCCTCCCTTCCTCCCTCCCTCCCTGTCTCTCCCTCCCTTTCTTCGTGAACACCCCCCTTAGAGCGAGGCACAAAGCCCCGAGATTTAAAACAGCTATCTGATTTTCTACTCATTGTCTCTGTCTGTCTGCCCGTTTTTCGCCACCCTT
>JADBJO010003227.1:255000-258372 GCA_016801955.1 Conus betulinus
ATGTAGTAATACCCCTACTGACAGGAATAATCGCCTAGTCGCAGAGCCAGCGTGAGTAAGCATCCCCCTCCAGAGAACACCATCACAGGGTCAACAGTCTCCATGAACTCTCACATGAATTCACTGAGTCATAAACGGAAAGGAAACCGAAACTGAGGTCACCATGAAAGCAGGGCATGAAAAGCCACAGACTGAGATATTTTAAATGCTGATCGATGAGGATGAAGATGATTTTAATGCCGTGGAGTTCACTCATGGGTCTGAGAATCATGAGACAGGTATGACAGGGCTGTACTCTATGCTTACTGTCAAAAATATCTCCTGACATCCACCAGCCCCGAGAGATACAGACACCTGCACTGTTGGTAAGAAAATTTGAGCAACACTGTGAGATACCGCCCGCATCCATGTAGTGGATGAAACTGTGCGGTTCCAGTCTTCCCAGTTCTCCCCATGGCAAAGTAAATGCTGGAGAGGATCAGCTATGGGCTGTACCTTACCTTAGTAGTCGCGTTACTCCCTCACTGCTCTTTCTGGTTTCCCTGAGCACAAACACGTCCCTGTTAATCCCGTACCAGCTCAAGTACTGACAATCATAGGGAGCAACCAGGATGAGGACACCCATCAGAAAAGTAACAGTACTGAAGCCGAGTCACTTCAACAGTGATTAGAGGTGCCTGTTCTGATCCTACATACGCTACGACTTAGGAAGCCTCCTATTGATGGCAATAATTGCTGATTATGTGACTGAGCATCCCCCTCTGGTGGGAACTATCACATTCACTAAACAACAGGCCACACGATCTTAAAAGATTGTAAAGCAAATATGAAGACATAATGACAGTAGGACATGAAGGACCATTGTTAGAGACTTTATGTTTTCATTTTTAAGGCCAAATTTAATCCATAAGAGTTTCTATGTTTTGGTCAGAAATCACACGACAGATCTGCACTCTGCTGTTACATTACTGTTGCTAACTGTAGAGTGCAGATCCCTATGTAGTCCAAACCTGAGAGAAACAGACATTTGCTGTATTATCTCTGAAAATGGAGAAATAAATTCAGGGATCAAGTCGCTGAAACTCTATATTTTAGCCCACAGCCATCGACCATTCTGGGAAGAAACTGCCTGGATGAAAACATACCATCAATAGGGGGCCTCTGCTGGGACTTGAACTTATTACCGTCTGCCTGGCAGTCAGTGACCCAACCACTGTACCATGGCTACCACAATAGCAATTTCTGGCTCATTTTTCTTTAGGTTGAGTGCAAGCAGAAGAGAAGGTCACAGACGGCAAAGCTATGGGTGAACGTGTAAAGTTAAAATTTCATCAGCTAACACGTGCATCATGAGGATCTCATTTAAAAAGTGAGGGAGCACGTGCCACTGACTTAATTTACGATCTTCTCCTCCATCTCTGGTGGGTCCTCGCCCGGATCAGCACACCCCCGGAGCTGCGCACGACTGTACGAGGTTTTATGGCAGCAACATCGTCAAATTGGTCGTAGGGGGAGGGAGCAGGTGCGAGAAGGGGGTGGGAAGAGGGTGTAGGATGATGAAAGGTGGAGGGGGGGTGAAGGAGGAGACACATTACAGGGCCTGTTAAATTGATGGGCAGGAGCAAGAGGTGGAGAGTATAGATTAATTAATGAAATATTACTTAACCTGCTGCCAGGACATTCTTCTTCAATCCCACTCCACACACACACACACACACACACACACACACACACACACACACACACACACACACACACACAAGCAAGCGCGCGCACGCGCGCACACACACATGCACACACCACACACGCACACACACACACACACACAAACAAGCAAACACACACACACACACACACACACACACACACACACACACACACACACACACACACACACACACACCACTCATACACATACATGCACACACACATAGTTAAACAGACAGACAAACAGACAGTCAGACAAACCACATTTCAGAACATCATACAATTTGAAGATCAATATAATTATAGTAAGGTTACCATGTCGTTTTATGTACGTTTACTGCAAATCCCTGCAGCCCTTAATGCTCTTAAAAGGTGGCATCTCTAATGAGGTTGTATCCATCCATCGTTGAATGCATTGGGCCTTCATCAAGGTTTCACCACCTTAGCCTCACGCAGACCACTTACGGGAAGTACTCCCGCGCCAAGTCTGACACTCTGGCATGGGGCATTTTAATTAATTGGACAGCTAATGTGCTGATCTACTGCTCCCTTGGGGGCATCAGCCCTAGGTTGTCTGACACCAGTATTTGCAGACTCGGAATATGAGCCTCAAAAGATGAAGTGAAGGCAGAGGGCTGAGGTGGATAGTGGAGGGGGAGTGTGTGTGTGTGTGTGTGTTGTGTGCGCGCCGCGCGCGCGCGCGCGCGCGCGTGTGTGTGTGTGTGTGTGTGTGTGTGTTTCTAATACTATATCTCATCACAAACCACTTAAGTCTTAGTGCAGTAAGTCAAGTGGTCAAATTGTTCCTTAACGTACTTAAAGGCTACCCAGAAACACAGCGAATAGAAAAGTGGTTCTTCGACTTATATTAGGATGTGTGCAAGTGTGTTTTCTTTGACAGGTAAAGGGGATGGAGAAACAGTTTCTTTGACGTATATCAGCATGGATAAAAGTGTTTTAAATGTTTATCATGTATATGGGGAAAGTTTATCTGTGACCTGCATTAAGGTCATGGAAAGAGTCTCGCAGAAAGTTGTTTTAATTTATATCAGGAATGCGGAAAGTGTTTCTTGATATCTATAGGGATGCAGAAAGTGTTTCTATGTCTTATCTCCAGAATGCAGAGATTGCTTTTGGCTTCTTTGACATATATAGAGAAATAGGCAGTGTTTACTGAACATATTTAAGGGATACCTAGAAAGAAGAGTCCACTAGCCACAGTGAATAGAACACTGGGCGATTTTTTAGGCATGATATTTGCTTTCATTGATAACAAGAGAAACACACACACACACACACACACACACACACACACACACACACACACACACACACACAAAACAGAAAAAAAAGAAAACACGAAAAAAAGGACACATACATATCCAAATAACAGGATCCTTGGCGTGCATATAGAACGCTGGAGATATTTTTACCCTTGAAAAAAAGATGTGAAAATCCACCTAGCGATGTCTCTGACTTGGGGCATTGATCCGCCCTGTCAAGAGAAGCCTTGCCCTTTCATCGCTTGATCCGTATCTGAGGCTGGTAACCCCGGGAGCAGTTGCGATCCCAACTGGGGATCACATTCTTCTCCCGGCTAAATGGATTATATAGATTGAATGTGAGTGCTTACACTCAACACAAATGATCCCACGATATGATTCC
>JADBJO010003228.1:0-2500 GCA_016801955.1 Conus betulinus
AAAGCAAAGGGTGCTCCTAGCCACACAAACACACGCCGCGCACACACACACACCACACCCACACACACACACAAACACACACACACACACACACACACAAACACCACACACCAAACAACAACACACCACACACCAACACACACAACACACACACCCACACACACACACGCACAGAGAGAGGAGAGAGAGAAGGAGAGGAGAGAGCAAGAGAGAGAGAGAGAGAGAGAGGCACACAGGCTCACCACACATACACTCACACACCCAGCTCACCAAAAGAAGAGGGACAATAATCTAGTCTTATACTATTGATTAAGGCATTGCACAGGAATTACCACCAGGAAGGAAGAACGCTATCATAATGACTTTCTGCCATCGCCACAAGATGACAAAGCCCCCAGCCTCTTCTCACAGATCAAAGACCGAATGAGTGGAATAACCATCATCAACAATCCGTTAATGGGGCATGACAGGTGAATATCAAGGGGTTCCTCTGTAGCGGTAGTAATCCGATTGAGAGAGAGAGAGAGAGAGGAGAGAGAGAGAGAGCAGAGGAGAGAGAGAGAGAAGAGCGAGAGAGAGAGAGCGAGACGAAGAGAGAAGACGGTTTTGAACCCCCCACCCCCCCTGTAGAATGTAACCCTGTTGTTTTCAGAGCGGAAGAAAGAAAAATGGTAACCGCAGACCAAAACACGACATGTAAACATGCAAACGCCTACACACCCCACTACATACAAAGTACAACAACCACACCCAACACCAACCACACACCCCACCACCCCACACACACACCCACACACACAACACACACACACACCACATCACACACACACACACACCCACACACACACACACCCACGACACACGCACCACACACACACACACACACACACACACACACATCACACACACACACACCCACACACACCATACCACCATAACCAACCACGCTCCACACCCTAATACACCCACACAGACAGAACACCAGCCCACCACACAAACACACACACTACGCACACACACACACACCACACACACACACACCACAAACACCACACACTTATACACCACACACACACTACACAACACACAAGCACACACCACACACCACACACACACACACACACACACCCACACACCAACACACACACACACCCACAACCACCAACCACGCACACAGACACACACACAAGAACACACAGACAAACACACACCCACACACACACACACACACACACACACCACACACACACACGCACACACACACACACACACACACCACATTTAAAACATGCGAAAGCTGTCTTAAACTGAATGCCTTGGATGCTAGAAATCGGATAAATCACGGTCATGCAGAAAGAAATCAATCGTAAAGACACTCACTTTCCAATGCCACAGGACGAAGGAGTCCCTCCAGCCTCTCCTAGCAAAATCAAAGACCGAATGACAGGAATCACCTTCATCAACAATTGGTTAATGTGGCAGTGCTGGGATGCCAAGAGGGTTCCTCTGTTGGGGTGGTACTATGATTGGAAAAAAAGGATTGAGCTGAGAGAGAGAGAGAGAGAGAGAGAGAGGAGAAATGGATAGAGAGATGGATTCGAGAGATAGAGAGAGAGAGAGAGAGAGAGAGGAGAGAGATATCGAGAGATAATTAGACCAGATAGACATGAAGAAGGTGTGTGGAGTGGCAGGAACAAGAACGGGGGAGAAGAGAGAGAGAGAGAGCGAGAGATAGAGAGAGAGATCTATATTAGAAGGAGATAGAGAGAGAGAGAGAGAGAGAGAGGTTCAAGTTCACTGACAAATAAGCTTGCTGCCTTCGTGTATGTGACAGTCCTGTCAGTTTGGATTTCTTGCGCAGCTATTGTCACGATCAAGAGAGCGAAATTAGAGGACGCAGAGAGAGAGAGAGAGAGAGAGAGAGGGGGGGCGGGGGGGGCAGAGGCCAGAGACAAAAGACGAACAGACAGACAGGCAACCCAGAGAGATTAGAGAGAAGATGAGGTGTGTGTGTGTGTGTGTAGTGGTGTGTGTGTTGTGTGTGTGTTGTGTGTGGTGTGTGTGTGTGTGTGTTGTGTGTGTTTGTGTTATGAGAGAGAGACCGAGGAGAGAGAGAGCAACATAAGAGAGACACACACACACACACACACACACACACAACACACACACACCCACACACACAGAGAGAGAGAGATAGAGAGAGAGAGAGAGGAGAGAGAGAGGAGAGAGAGAGAGAGCGAGAGGAGGCGAGAATCGTACAAGGAGTTGTCACAGCGAGAGCGACAGAAAAAAAAAATTGTGATGCAAAAACGACTGAAGGCAGATGCCACACATTGATATTAAAACAGGTAAGCACTTTCTGTCTGTCCTGTCTGTCTGTCTGTCTCTCACAAACACACACCACACCCACACACACACACACACACACACACACACACCACACACACACAACACACACCACACACACACACACACGCACACACAAACACACACGCGCACA
>JADBJO010003228.1:10000-12500 GCA_016801955.1 Conus betulinus
ACCGCCAAGGACATGTACGGGGGAACTGAGTACGAAAAAAAGTATAATTATACCAACGCCAGAAGGATGTAGAACTCTCTCTCTCTCTCTCTCTCTCTCTCTCTCTCTCTCTGGGGTGTGTGGTCTGTTGTGTGTGTGTGTGTGTGTGTGGACACACACAGAGAGAGAGAGAGAGAGAGCGAGAGAGAGAGAGAGAGAGAGAGAGAGAGAGAGAGAGAGACATCAGCATGTTTGTTCATCTACAAGTGATGTATACAACTAATCACAAATATGAATATAAGGTCATTCCCACATCAACTACCAGACATCCGATATAAGGTTATGCTATACCATATATCACCTCGTATGAGACGGAACAACATGCCCATCATTCAGTAGTAGTCACAATACTCATAAGAGAAGAAGAAGAAGAAGAAGGGCTCACAAGAAGACACATGAGATTAATCTTAGTTCACGTAGTGTTGTTTGACGAGTGTGGTTGGTTGTGAATACGTAAACAAGTTTCTTCCTTGAGGAAAGGAAGATCAATACTTTGGAGCATAGGAAATGTGATGGAAGCGTGTTCAAAAGCACGCGAGCACAGCCTAGAGAGGCTTGATATAAATGGTCTGTTCCAGATATGGGAACCTGGACCTGGTCGATTATTCAGCTTTTATGATTAATATAAGGTTGAGAGTTTCTGGGTCTCTAGTTGTTGTTGTTGTTGTTGTTGTTGTTGTGTGTTGTTGTTGTTGTTGTTGTTGTTGTTTTGTGTTGTTGTTGATGATGATGATGATGATGTGTGTTGTTGTCGTTGTCGTTGTTGTTGTGTCGTTGTCGTCGTACCCTGGCAAAAAGACTCCGGGGATCATCGTAACAGCCGAAGCACTTGAACACTATGGTACAAATGCATCAGCTAGGGATGAGAACATTACGTGTGTGACCGTTTTTGATTACCCTGCCACATGGGCAGCCACACTCCGACTACGGGGAATATTGGCGACTGATAATGTGTTATGCTAGGAGCTTGTCACAACTGAGGACAATCCCCGCATAAACTATGCAGAACATAACAACATTTTGATGTAGCCTTGGTGTTTCTAGCCTATGTCATTTGTCCTGACAGCCTTAAGTCAAGGCGGGTTTGTGGGGCTAATTCGGTGGTCATGTGTTTATGTGCAAGCATACCTTTTCTTGATAGCAAACAAAATATGTTTATCGCTTGACTCTGCAGGTTTTATTTCAATGTCGCTTACAAGGACTTGCCGTTTTAAAAAAGTACTGGCTTACGCGTGCTTGTGTAGGATTGGCTGAGAGAGTATCAAGGTAGTACTGACAGCAGAAGACTGAAACAGAGTTGAAGAGCAACTGATCGAAAAGGCATATGTAGGAATAGTTTCCTGGCATCAAGATACAAGGAACGCTTCCTCCTCTACATTAATTTTGATTTATATCTGTGGTTTAATCCACTTAAATTGTTGATGTGATGAGATGGAGGAAGGATGTTTATAAAGATTGTTATGAAAAGAAAAATACCCCAGACCTGGATCAGCTTCTTCATCTACAGTATTCACTCAAAACACTAGGCAACCACCATAACATAATGCTTTGTGTCATTTGTCACGTCGTTGGAGGCGTAAGTTTTATTTTCGTTAGGATTTGGCTACGTGTAATTTTAAAACTCATCAAACACAAAATGTTCCATAGTCATTTATAATGAATTGTCTAGATAGGCAGACACAGACAGATGGATAGACGGAACGGACAGAAGAACGAGTTAGAAGAGGTAAGTATGTGTGGTGAGTGTGTAGCTGGGGGAGTGCTGGGTGTGTGTGTGTGTATGTGGGGGGGGGGGGGGAGGTGGTGTGGGGGTGGGTGGGGGTGGGGGAAAAAGGGGACAAAAAAAGACACACAACAAGAAGAAGGGGGTGTGGGGGGGGGGGGGGGTGGGTGGGGTGGGGGGGGGGGGGGGCGTGGGGGTGGGTGGGGGGCGAGGGGGGGGGGCTGTTGGGGGTGGGTGTGAGGGGGGGGGGGGTGGGGGGGGGGGGGGTTGTGGGGGGTGGTGGGCGGGGGGGGGGGGGGGGTGTGGTGGGGGTGGGTGGGGAAGGATTGGGAGGGGGGGTGAGGGCAGAGGAGGGGGGGGGGGGGGGTGGGGAAGGAGTTGAAGAGACAGATGGAGAGAGACAGAGAGTTCACATATATTAAAGAATAATCGGGAAGATACTGGCATAAACCGAAAACCGAATAGAGGGTGATTCAGAACCCTGGGGCGCACAATGTTTAATAAACACAGCACCTGACATGCTGATGCTCACGCAGCCACCGCAGTTTCCTGATAGTTCTCTATCAAATAACGAGATTATTTTAGAGAGTGTTTGCTGTTTTTGACGATTATCGATAGCTTCTGTCTGTTGTGAATGATGTGTGTGGCCAAGTTTCTTTCGTCCTATTTTGAATGAAATTGAAAGCCTTGGCAAAATCAACAATGCGGGCTGCAAAACGTAATTTTCATGTGCAGTTG
>JADBJO010003228.1:17500-25000 GCA_016801955.1 Conus betulinus
GGGGAGGGGGGGGGTGCAGTCAATGTTTTCAGTCTCGAGTTACATATTCAAAAACAAAAATTCAATCACACAAAAAAAGGTTTGACGTTTGTGGGACCGGCCATTACATCAGGGGGTGAGATGATATTAAGCTGGGCTTTTTTTTTTGTCAAACTGTGTATTTTACTTCTTTCTTTCTCTCTTTGCTTTTTGATGTATTTATCTATATATGTGTTTATTTATCTATTCATGTATTCATTTATTTTTTCTTCTTTTTATTTTTGTTTATCTATTTATGGATCTATTTATGTCAGTCTTATTTATCTATTTACTTATTTTTCATCTATCAATTACATTCATTTATTTATCTATTTATTTACTTTTTCGTTATCATTGTATGGTGGGCTATCGTAGACGGTTAACTGTTGAATTAACCGTGAGTGAAACGTATTTGGATTATTTTAAAATTGAGCAGCAATCCACTGGTTGTATCATAAGACGTGCTATTCTACAGCGCAAAATGTTGAGATTGATTGAAAATAAAAAATGTTCCTTCGAAGCTTCTGGGCTGTTTTGTCCCTTTCGGACCTAATGAGAAAGAGGATGCATGGATGCATGATCATAGCTATTTCTCTTAAACTGTCGGACTACGTAGACTGATTCAGTGCCACGGAAGAATAATGCAATTGGTCATGACTATTTCCCTGAGAACGCTAAAGTCTCTTTAAACGTTTTAGTGTCCATAATGAAAGAGTTGTATATAATCATAATCATTCTTCTTCTAAGAATGTTATATTACTTTAACCGTTTCGGTGTCTTATAAAGAAAGAGTTCGATGATTGTAATGATTCTTCTGAAACTGCTAGACTACTTTATCTGTTTTAACCTCAATAAACAAGAAGAAAAACACGCGTGCACACACACACACACACACACACACACACACACACACAACAAAACACACACACACACACACACAGGTGCACGCCGGCATGCACGTACGCATCCCAAACTGCTGGTCTTCTTTAAGCGTTTCAGAACCTTTGACGATGCAAGTGTCTTATTATGATTATTTCTCCGAAATTGCTAGACAAAAGCCATCCAGACCATACCCAGACACAGTGCTAGTGTTAGATTTCTGCACCAAGCAAAGGGGATGTTGCGATAACACCGAGACAAATAAGCCACAGCAAGTACATGAACCTTTTTACATGTTTGGCTACGACAACTCTGTGTCTTCATGTGATAAAAACAAAATGTGACAAAACTGTTCAAGGAATGGTACAGATGCAAGCTTTCGTAAACTGTGATCACAGTATCGGGTGGTGTCAGAAAATGTTGCATCTTAGCACGGCTAGTAATAATGATAAATACAAAAAAAAAGATTTAGTGACAAAACCGTACTGATGACATACCAAGACTTTTAGAAAAGAATATTAAGGTTCTTTCTCCTAAATCTGGGTGAACTGGAAGAACATGTGTGCTTACTTTTCCATCTTTCGCAATACCTTTTGGATTAATTTCGAAAGAGATGGAATCAGCGATTGTGCGCTGTTCAATACGATTCAAATAATCAATCATGTTGCTCTTAACTCATGATTCTGAAGTGAAAAGTTTCAGGATTTTCCCCCCTCCATTTTCTGTGTTTGTTTCTTTTGTAGCGGTTGTCAGACTTGGGGAAGGGAAGTTAACAAAACAGAATTGTATTTATTTTCCCTGGGGACGGTTTTGAAGCAATCCCACTGCAGTGTGTGTGAAGAAGATTAAATTGTGGACTCGGGGGAGCCATGGAGGAATTTGTGAGATGAAGTTCTAAATGGGATCCAAGAAGGGCTTTAGAAATTGATTTTATCTATTCTTCTTTTATTCTGTTTTTCCCCCTTTTCATCCGTTCTTTCATTCGTTTTTTTAATTTATTTATTTCCTTCTTTCTTTCTTTCTTTCTTTCTTTCTTTCTTTCTGTCTTTCCTTCTTTCTTTCTTTCTTTCTTCCTTTTTTTTTATTCATTTCTTTTCTTTCATCTGCTTTCCTCTTCCTCCTCCTCCTCCTCCTCCTCTTCTTCTTCTTCTTCTTTGTCGTCGTACTCGTTGTAGTCGCCCACATTATCTTCCAAAATCTTCGTCTTTTCTTTCTTTGCTTCAACTTGTTCTTCTTTATTTGTTCTCCCTACTGTTGTTCTTTTTTTTTTGCCCCTTCTTCTTGATCTTCGTGTTCTGTTTCCCTGATCTTGTTCTTCTGTAATATTAATCAACGATCAAGTTCTAGTTAATCATCTTTGGTGACTTTCACACAAGCAGGAAATCGAACGAAGTATTTTGAAAATGTTGCCATGAATGTAGTAATATTAAATTTTGATGCATTATAACGTCGATGGGAAAGGTGGACGGAGTAGATAACCAGACAACCACCAACTCGTTCTTTTTGGAGAAAAGAAATGCCCAATAAAGGCTATTCGAGCAGAGATCTTTTCATTTAAAATCTGTTTCTAGTAACATTTTGTCCGTGTTGTATTCCCTTTCCGATAAGAGCTCCCTTCCCCTATCCCTCTGCCCGGGGGCCAAAATAGCTCCGTGGTTGAGCGCCGGACTCGTAATCTTGGTGATCCTGGGGTTGCGGGTTCGAATCTCCACCGGGCCGTTTCGGTACAGGAGGAGAGGGGGTGGGGTCCCTCGGAGTTAACATTGGTTCTGACTCCATTTCCCATACAATCCTTCGAATGAGATTGTAAACTGAGGTTCCGTGTGTGAACGCGCGCATAACCATCTTGCACGAACGTAAAATTCCATCACCAACTTTTGGAAGAGAAGGCTAGTTTGGTCGTTGGTATGGATGACACGTTACACATAGCATGCACATTCCCAAAATTTGGAGTATGGCTGCCTTAATGACGGGATAGAAACGGTCATGCAAACTCAACTCCACTCCCTCTGTTGAGAAGATGGGATTAATCCTTGCCTGTCTATACAGGGAGTGTCCGCAGGAGTTTCAGCCTGCGTAAGCAGAAACAAAAAAATATCCCTCTGCCCACATTCTCTTTCCCATTGCTGCCACCACCCCCTATCCTTTAAAGAAAATTGTTTTCTCTGTACAGTCATTTTGCCTTGTCTGTACGAGTATGACCGCTCAAGAACCATCCCCACTTTATAAAGACTCATTTCTTAAAGGCTCTTAACACTCGGAGTTTTCACTGTTGATTATAATGTAAGAACTGAAGGCGGGGGGGGGTGGGGGGGGGGGGGGGGGGTGTTACTAATCTGATGAGACACTTATAACTGAAGAGGTCACACAAATCATGATTGTGGTTGCTGATAATGGACAAGGAGGGAAAAACTCGAGGTTAACACTGCGTTGCATGTATGTCAATGAACAGTGCTCACGATCTGCGCGTACGTCATTGTAGCCCACGTGGTCTCTGAGCAGTTGAATAGGAACGAGACAGAGAAAGGAATGAAGACCTGAACTTTAACTGAACAGAGGGAAAGAAGAAATTATATCGAAAGTGGTAATTATTAAAAGTCTATCGACTGAAACTGCCTGTGGCGTTACCTGAAGAGCGAAAAAAGGCAAATAATCACATAATAAAACGTGCGAAGTAGCGTTTACTTAATGCACACTACAACACAGACAGAGGCAGAACAAAATCTGATCAGTTCGATTCTCCTCGGCTGGCGTTAGGCAGGGGAACGGCAATGTACAAAAAAAATCACACACACACACACACACACATGCGCAGCACATACACTGGTTTGCACACATGGGTCCATGCACACACACACACACACACACGCGCGCGCGCGCGCGCGCATGCGTACCGCATACACTGGCATGCACACACAGGCCCATGCCCACATGTCCATGGACACGTATAGACGCACACGCGTACGCTCAGCACAAAGACTCATACAATGAAGATAACAGCACGGTCATTGTTACGTAATTATCCAAGGTCAGACCGGCGCCTTGGGCTAAAGCGGTAGTCAGACATCTGCTGGTCGTAGCCACGAGACCCGCTTTTTAAATTCTCTCATCTTAGTCATTAGTTAGTTTATTCATCAGCTTTAGATCGTACGCAGTGAGGCCTCGAAACTTAGCGGATGTGGTGTAGCGCATGATTATGGACTAGTCTGCACGCGCTGACACCTCATTTATGAAACGGAAACCCAAACTTTCGTGTACTCTTTCAGGAAACAAGATTTTCATGAAGACCCTAGTGATTCAGATTTTGTCGCACTGTTGGTTACTGTCTTCTCCAGGTAAAAAAAATGCATAGAAGGTGTCTAGAAAGGTAGACCGCTTTGTGTACATAAGAGTAAAAGTACTTTTTCTATGTATAAAACGACTTTACAAAAAATCTTTTCAATGTAAATTCTGCAGAGTATTAAAAATGTCTGTTTAAAAGTGAATGTACGGTTTTCTTATAGACGTAATTTGTTTTGCAGAGATTATTGCATTGTAAGTGTGAAAAAATGCTCCTGTGTTGTATGGTTTCAGAACCGAACCAGCGCGGAAGCAGACATCGTCTTTTGCCTCCGGGTGGAGACATCTGACAGGGAGGGGTCCAGTTACTGGTGTCTTGTGTGCGCTAGTTCTTCAACTTCTGCGGTAGGATTCTCTTCGATTTTGCAGAGGTAAGGACAGAGAGAGAGAGAGAGAGAGAGAGAGAGAGAGAGAGAGAGAGAGAGAGAGAGTATATTTCAAACTCATAGCCAGTCCATAAACACAACATGGTAATGACGTGAGACTCAAAAAACACAGATAACGTTTTACACTTTAACACTATTGATACTGTCCTGCGTGTGGTACCAATCAATGTTTCTTCATGTTTTTGCAGTCATGGGATACTTGTCAATATTGATTTATATACAAATGTCATCGCACTTTACTTCAGAGCCTTTCGCTTGGGTGTGATGTACGCAAGTTGGGATCTGGTAAATCATAACACAGGTTTTCCATTATTTCCTTCCTCTCGTAATAGCTTGCACTTAGTGCTGCTGCCCAGAGAAAAAAATGCTTCAACTTCGACCAGACACATGGTAAACATCGCCTGTCTTCTCTCTAAGTATTATTGCATCGACCTTTCGCTGTTTGAAGGTCGAGAGCACTGGGAATAAGTGTGGTGAGTTTGCGTCTTTGTTCCAGACTCTTTGCATTAATGTGTACGGTTTTAGTCGGTGGTTTCTGCTATAATTGTGTTAAAAACCAGTAGTGTTAGAAAGCAGTTTTTTCTGTTGTTTCCAAAACTCTGTGCAGGTGCACTTTTTTCTTCGCATATTTCGTGTGTGTGTGTGTGTGTGTGTGTGTGTGTGTGTGTGTGTGTGTGTGTGTGTGTGTGCGCGCGCGCGTGCGCACGCACGCGCATAGCGCGCTTGCGTGTGTGTGTCTGCATGCAAGCGTATTTACATGCGTGACGGCATGCGCGTGCATGTGCATACGTGCGTGCGTAGGCGCGCGCGCGCGCGCGTGTGTGTGGGGGGGGGGGGGGGGGGGGGGGGGGGGGGGGGGGGGGGTGCATGTAAGCGTTCGTGCGTGTTTTTGTGTACGCCTACGGTGGATATAACAGGCTTTCTTTTTAGATAATGTATCATATTTGAAAATGGGTATGGAGCTGTTCAAATCCATTTAGAATGATGTATGTTTTTGTTCATTCGTTTTCGTTTATGGCTTTAGGGCAGGAGTGAACACAAAAAAGAGCCATTTGTTGTGTTTAATTCTCCGCTGCATTTTGGCGTGTCTCATTTTCCACTGCAGATAAACAAATCAAGTAAATCAATTGATCAATAACTGAATCAACGAACCTATCAGGCAAATCATCATCCAATCGCCTGATCGGCTAATCTCTTTCTTACCTTTTTTTTTTTTTTCACGTCCTCATTTTGTTGTACATCATCCTCTTCATCTCCCACCCCTCTCCGCTTCCACCTTGTCCTCCATCTCCCAATACGTCTCCAGCTTCTTTATTCTCCCATTTCTTATAGAACAGGGAGTACTTTACAACAGGAACGAAGAAATGCTATCTTTGTGTCTGTCTGTCCGTGGTCAAAATGTGTTCCACCCGCTCAAACAAACTTCTGGGCCGATCTTTCTTAAAATTTGTAGGTCTTGTTTTACCAGAATAGCCGCTACTAACGGCTATAACGACCCCAAACGGTTGTTCTTCTTTATGGAATATCACAGCGACGAAAGACATTATGACGAATGTTTGATTGTGACGTCAAATACATTATGACGCATGTTTGATCGTGACTTTTTTTTTTCTGGAAGATAAACTGGGAGCACGTTTATATGCTTTGCATCTTGTTTTTCTTTGTCTTTTCATTCTTTTTGCTCTTCTTCCTTCTTCTCCTTTCCTGGTACCCTGCTCTTCCTACTCCTTTCTCCTCCTTCTCCTCTCATTTTTCTGCTTCTTTTACACATTCTCTTGTTCTGACTTTGGTCTTTTTAGTCACACTCTTCTCTGTCACATTCTTCTCTGTCACATTCTTCTCTATCACGTGCTTCTCTATCACATTCTTCTCTATCACATTCTTCTCTATCAATTCGCCCTCACATTCTCCCTCTATCACATTCTTCTCTATCACGTTCTTCTTTATCACATTCTTCTCTATCACATTCTTCTCTATGAAATTCTTCTTCTCCCTCACATTCTTCTCTATCACGTTCTTCTCTATCATATTCTTCACCATCACATTCTTCTCATCTTTGTCCCTCACAGTTCCCGTCCACTTTTCATCCTCTTCATTCTTCTCCCTATTCTTTCCTTCCTCTCTTCCCTCTGTCTTCTTCACCTCTGTAGTTACCAATCTTCTGTCTTTTCCTCCTGTCAATCTACTTTTTTTTTTTCCATTCTCCTTCACCTCTTCGATATTCCGTTCTTCGTTCTTTCCGTTCTTGTTTTCTTCGTCTTCGTTTTTCCTTCTTCTTTGCATAGTCTTTCTGTACCTTCTCCCTTCAATCCATCCATTTTCCTTCTGATCTGTCTCTTCTTCTGACACGTCCTTTTCCGCCTTTGTCTCTTATCCTTCATATGTTCCTCTTCTTGCTTCTCCTCCTTCTCCTCTTCCTCCTCCTTCCGATGCTCTGCGTTCTTCTCCTGTTCCTTCTTCTTCCTCCTTATCCTTCTCTTGATCTGCGTTCTCCTTCTCGTGTCTCGTCTCCTCCTGTTCTTTCTCCTTCTCCTCCTCCTCCTTCTCTTTCTTTTCCTTCTCTCCTCCTTTTCATCCACCACCTTCGTCGCTCTGCTTCTTTCCCTTCTCCTCCTCCTCCTTCTTTCTTCTCCTTCTCCTTTTCTGCTTTTCCTTTTCCTACTCTACTTTTTTTTTTTCTTCTCTCCCTTTTTTTTTCTCCTGTTTGCCCTCCTCGACCTCTTCGTTCTGTTTATTGTCCTCTTTCTTCTCATTATGCTCCACGTTTACTCCTCTCCGTTGCTCCCCACCCTCCGTCTTCACATTCTCGTCTGCTTCGTTCCCTTTCATTTTCTGTACACTTTCTTGCTCTCTCTCTTCTTCCTCTACCTGCTCTACG
>JADBJO010003228.1:47500-52500 GCA_016801955.1 Conus betulinus
GCCATCTACTGTTCTCATTTTAACCCATGGCTCTCTGAAATTGGGATAGGCTATAGGACATGGACAGAGCTCCCACCTCAATAAAAGACAGCTCTGATTGTAAAGTGTTTGTTTTATGTCTCACCATCACATTTCAAACACCCTGCTTTCACGTAGAACTTTTACAGAAAATAACACGTTAAGGATGTGAATAGTTATCTGAATTTTTTTTCTCTTCTTCTTCGTTTTGTTTATCATTGAACTTCAAGCGAGGGCTTTTCAACGGAGTGAAAGACAAAAGAATATTTGGCACTCTAAGACTAACAAACGCACAGACGTTTTCAGCAAACAAGGTTGGGTAACATCAAGGTAAAAAAAAAAGGTCATGCACAGTATCAAACCAAATGATTTTCTCCACTGAATAGAGTGTTTGAAAGCTATTAATTTCAGCGTGGAGGGGGATCCAGATTCCAGATTGATTTCAGCGTGGAGGGGGTCCAGATTCCAGATTCCTTCAAAGGGAACAGCCGTAAAAAGCACATCCTCCCAGCCGATGCTGAACGCTGGCTAATGCATTTTAGGCACTTCCTCTGTCCACAGCTTTTACAGATTATTAACGGATCTGAGGGAGAGTTCATTTGAAATTACGACCTTCTCCTCTTGAAGCAAAGTGTTTTCTTTTTTCATTGATTTCTCAGGCATCCCATCCCACTCTCCCCCCCCCCCCCCCCCCCCCCCCCCTCACACACACACACACCCTCTCTCAGTTTTTGTCTCAATGTCTGTCTGTCTGTCTGTCTGTCTGTCTGTCTGTCTCTCTCTCTCTCTCTCTCTCTCTCTCTCTTTCTCCTTTTGCTATAATCATTGTGTCTTTACCAGAATGACGGTCCCCTCTTCTGGCAGAATCTCAACTTACTTTCATTAGTTCTGCCTCGTTGTGTCTTGACAAGACTGAAGCGGACTGTCTTTGGAGATGTTTTGTCCATTGGGGGAGAAAAGACAATGGAAGTGGGAGAGCAGAGCAGATAACGGTTTTCCCTCATCCCCTGACCGTTTAAATTCATTTTGTAGAAGAATGTTGTGATTCAAGTTCGCTTACAGAAACTCTCTCTCTCTCTCTCTCTCTCTCTCTCTCTCTCTCTCTCCTCTCTCTCTCTCTCTCTCTCTCTCTCTCTGTATTTTGGGTGCATTGCTTGTTCGCCACAATCGATGAAAAAAAAAAACCCAAAAAAACACCTGACTGAAATTATGTTTGCATGATAAACAAAAGACCAAAAAGAGATTTTAAAAAAGTAAACAAACAAACAAATAAATGAAAAAAAAGGTATGTGACAGGAAGTTGACTGCCTTCTAGTGTTTCCAGGGAGAAGCTCTACGGATCTCTGGAGGGCCTCCACCTGTAGCAGCCTTCGTCAGTGCCTCTGGGTTAGGATCTGTCAGAGTGTACGAAGAAGAAGACGAAATATTCCCAAAGTGTGTTTTTTTTTTTTTTTTTAGTGTTAAAATGTACACCAGACCATACTTTGTGTCACATTAGCAAAACTACTTTCTTAGAAATTGCGGGGTCTGTTTTTTTTTTTTTTTTTTTTTTACCAAAATGAAAAACAAGGTCAGTCTGTGACAAAAAAAAAAAACACTCAGTCATGAGTGTGCCTCGTGCTGGCATGCGTGTATGCATGCGTGCTTACGTGTATATGCGTGTGAGGTAGGTACATGTTCGTTACATGTGTGGATGAACATACATGCCCACGCAGACACACATCGCGAAGAAGCTCCATCCAGTATAATTTGCGCTTTCCGCGGGTTCATGCGATCAGAATGGACACAGACTCTCAAGCGTATGACCCTGACCAGTCCGGAAGTGTTCATCGCCTGCCTGTCAACTGCCGTGACACTGGATGACGTCATGAGCTTCAGACGAGCGTTGGGTGAGACGCTGAAGGACAGTGATGACGCCCTGTTGGTCATGGTTCCCGAGCGGCCTTGCTTCTATCAGCACCCGTTTCCTTCTCTACCCTGTCTGAATATTGGTTTTTAGAGTAACAGAATATATGAAGGAAGATTGGGAGGGAGAGAGAGAGAGAGAGAGAGAGAGAGAGAGAGAGAGAGAGAGAGAGAGAGAGAGAGAGAGCTGGAGAGAGAGAGAGAGAGAGAGAGAGACTGGGGCCGGGGCATCAGCTAGTGAGTGTGTGTTATCTGCAGCCCCCCCCTTCCTCTCTCTCTCTCTCTCTCTCTCTCTCTCTCTCTCTCTCTCTCTCTCTCTCTCTCTCTCTCTTCTCTCTCTCTCTCTCTCTCTCTCCTCTCTCTCTCTCTCTCTCTCTCTCACTCTTCCCTTTTCCTATAATTCTTTGAGAAGATGGGGTTGGACGAGATAGAAGTAGTGGTGGTGGTGGAGAGAGACAGACAGACAGGCAGACAGACCAAAGAAAAAAAAAATAGTAAAGACTTGTTCTGGATTATGTTCAATGATAGAGAAGCAAGCTCAGGCATTATTTTTCAGCTCTCAACCGAAAGAGGATTACTTACGGAATGAATCAGCAGAAAGTGTGTACGTCAGAAAATAAATGTACACAGCTCTCTGACAGGAGAGAGAGAGAGAGAGAGAGAGAGAGAGAGAGGAGAGAGAGAGAGAGAGAGAGAGAGAGAGAGAGAGAGAGAGAGAGAGAGAGATTTTATATTACTCGGGTAATGAGATAAGCTTATTAGAGATGCTTTTTCCACTCAGCCCTGGGGACCAAAATAAGCAAAAAAAAAAAAATCAGAATGAGCATAGAAAACACGCAAGTCAATATAGCAAAAGAACCCCCCAAAAAACAACAACAACAACAACAACAACAGCAAAACAAAACAAAACAAAAACAAAAAAAAAAAAAAAAAAGCGCATACACTAGTCAACATGCAAAGTGTCAAAAGGTACTGACTACTACTCCAAACTCAAATAATAGAAATATGCATGCATGCACATGTGCACGTGTGTGTGTGTGCACGCGCGCGCGCCACACACACACACACACACACACACACACACACACCCACACACACACACACACACACACACACACACACACACACACACACACACACACACACACACACACACACACACACACAGACACACACAACGCACATTCACACACACACAACAAACACACACACACACACACACACCACACACACACGCACGCACGCACGCACACACACACAACAACACACACACACACACACACACACACACACACACACACACAACACACACACACACACGCACACGCGGCCCTAGGGACAGAAATAGACAAAGGTATCAGAATATAAAACACGCAAGTCAATATAGAGAAAAGGAAAAACAAGGAAAAAAGCAAGTACACTACAATGCCAAAATATCAAAAGAAAGCGATTACTACAAAACAAATAAACAACATAGACAACACAGAGAGAGAGGGATGCGAGAGAGCGGAGAGAGAGAAGAATATCAGAAAGGAACAGAGGGAGACGAGATACTAGAGAAATCAAGGAAAAATAATAGAAAATGAGCACATGATAGGAGCGAGGAGCGAGGGAGAGGAGCAATGGGACGAGACGGGGAGAGAAGAGAGAGATTGAGAGGAGGGAGGGGAGGAGAGATGAGAGAGAGAGAGAGGAGAGAGAGGAGAGAAGAGAGAGAACGAAAGGGAACGAATGTCATCTTTCAATTAAAGGAAAAAACGTAGCACAAATAAGCTTGATTGCTTCTTTAATCTTTCAATCGAGGGCGACGCACAGCACAAATAATCTGGATCACACACTGCTATCCACCTAATGAGGGGACACTGTTTAGGAACGGCAGGCACACACGATGATTCTTGAAAGACCAATGATGGAGAAATTGTTTGGCCAATGTGAGATTGGGTCTCTTCAAAAAAAAAAGGTAACCTAAATAAACAGTGTGGCGAGGAAAACAAGCTAAAAGTGGAAGGGAAATACTGAATATTTAGAACGTGTGTGTGTGTGTGTGTGTGCGTGTGCGTGGTGTGCGTGTGTGTGTGTGTGTGTGTGGCGTGCGTGCGTGCGTGTGCGTGCGTGCGTGCGCGCGCGCGCGCGTGCGTGCGTGAGTGAGAGAGAGAGAGAGAGAGAGAGAGAGAGAGAGACAGACAGACAGACAGACAGACAGACAGACAGAAGAGATGACTTAAGGAAGTTGTTGCCTTGTCCTTGTACATGCTCTGCATGCTAGTCCTTCTCATACAACAATCGAAGAGTAGCATCAACATTAAATGGTTTTCACACACACACACACACACACACACACACACACACACACAGAGAGAGAGAGAGAGAGAGAGAGAGAGAGAGAGAGAGAGAGAGAGAGAGAGAGAGAGAGAGAGAGAGAGAGAGGAGAGAGAGAGAGAGAGAGAGCGAATCCGCTTGCTTCTGTTGACTGAACACTGGTACGCTTGTTCTGTTGACTGTGTGGTACGCTGTGTGATGGAGAGCTATGAGGGTTATACCATATAATTCTGCTGCTGGTGGCACCGATAGCTGAGAAAAAGGCAAGCGTGTGTGACTGGACTCCATACAATGAACCCCTGCCCTTCCTCTACCCCTCTGTCTCCTTCTCTGCCCACCCCCCCCCGTCCCTCATCGTATTTTCTTATTGTCTTCCTCTTGAGTATCCACTTCAGGAAACCCAGCCGTTTTGTGGTGTCCCTTCTCCAGGTCACAGCGTGAAGATATCTGAACGTGTCCCTCGTGTTTCTTCATGTTAAGACTTCAAGCGTGGATTACGACATTCCCTACAGGACGAAACAATAAGGATGCCTTTGTGGGAGAAGAGCATTCGGGCGAAAAAACTGGACGAAGGGATGCTAAGTCCACATCCAGACAAAGCAGACGCAGCGCTGATGCCATTTACATGGAACATGTTGGTAAGATAACTTGTCAGAGAGAATAGCACATATTGGTGCACACTAGAGTTGAGCAAATAATACACACAAGAATTCAACATTGTAAAAGAAAACGCTGACATCCATTTCTAAGATTTATAA
>JADBJO010003228.1:60000-70000 GCA_016801955.1 Conus betulinus
GGGTTTCCGATGTTGATCTAGGTCGGCTGGAGGATAGGAAGGGGAGTGGAGTTGGGAGTGATAGTTCTGTTGCTTGATTTTCTTGTGTACCTATCACTCATCATCTATCCCAGAGTTTTGGAGACCGTTAGAGCGCCATAAAAAAAAACTTTGCTATCACTCATTCCGATGATCTGAATGTGAGGCCATTCCATGCATTGATGTTGTCCTTTCATCTCTTTCTCTGTCTTCCTCTCCCCTCCGCCTCCTCGCACTGTTCCTTATGGAGTGGTTTGGGCAAGTCCTGTTGATCTTAATACATAACAATACCATCTCATTTTTCCTTCTCACTTGGAACAACTCTGGTCTGGACCTCCAAGCTGGTCATTTTGGCTTTGATGAGATGCCAAGGATCTTGCGGAAACATCTCATCTCTAATTCCTAAATCCTTCTCTCAAGTTCAGTTGTCTGAGTTCCACTTCTCACAGGCATGGAGAAATATGGTAACGACCAGAGAGAGCGCATCAGTGGGAAGTGATTGTGATGTTTCTGTCATTTCTAGATGGGCCTTAGTCTGGCTAGCGCTGCTGTCGTTTGCTCAGCTCTGGCGAGTACTTCAGGTTTTGATCCCTCATTTGTTTTTCTATTTACATGACTTTCATATTATATTTATTTGCCATTGATGCCATTCTTACTGTATTTTTTTATAACATGGCCAGGGTCTGACAAATTCAATCACCTTGCCCCCCGAGGCGGATGGAATCACAGTGGTCGAGTGGGATTTCAAAACTCAGTAGCTCGTCGGGTGATTTAAGAATTGACTCACTGCAGTTATCATTTCTCTGGGAATCTCTGAAAACTCAACGCCTTGACTTTACTCAAACGCCTTGACTTTAGTCTGCACAGACCATCTATCTGGTCTCTCTCACCTGCAGCGTACAAAGCTTATACAGCGGGAATGCCTCCTCTGACATCTCTCACAACGAGATTTGGGCGAGCGGTGTGCTGTGTGTGAGGAAAAGACTGGGGGGAGCGGCCTGAGGGTGGGTAGGGGTGGAAAATGAGATAGAAGAAAAACAAAGTAATCTTAATAACTATCGACGTTACAGGCAGGAGTTCGACAACCGTTCCTCAAGTCTCCTACATTTATGCTTCAATGTGCCGTCTGCTGAGAAAAGAAATGCCTATGTTCAAACCAGGGTCTGGGATGTTGACTGGTATTTCATAACTCCACAAGCACAACTTCCAGCCTCTCTTATGACATCTGAAAACTCTCTCTCTCTCTCTCTCTCTCTCTCTCTCATCTCTCTCTCTCTCTCTCTCTCCTCTCTCTCTCTCTCTCTCTCTCTCTCTCTCTCTCTCTCTCAAGAAAACTAAAGAAAAGAAAAAAAAAAAACAAGATCGTGAAGCGGCCTGCGAATCTTAAAAAATCAATCGCCAGTTTATTGCTGCATGTCCCACCAGACGTCATCCTTCTTTTTGCTTCTTTTTGTGGTCAGGCTGTACATGGTGCCTGCCCATGGCTATAAGAATAGGCAAAAAGGGAACGGGGAGAAAGAGAAAACACGAGACAGCATGTTCCTGCTCCTTCATGGTGCCTGCCAATGGCTATAAGAATAAGCGAAAAGGAAACCAGGAGAGAGGGTTCATAGGAGACAGCATGTTCCTGCTCCTTCACGCTGTCAGAAAAGGAAACCGTAAAGTGTTCGATTCCTAAGGACTGGTGATGAGTCGGTCAGCATCTTTGTCTTCCTCCCCTCCTCAGAGTGCCTCTCACCACCACCACCCCCCCCCCCCATAACGCCCCCCCCCCCCGCCTCTCCTCCCTCTCTCTCTCTCTCTCTCTCTCTCTCTCTCTCTCTCTCTCTCTCTCTCGCTCTCTCAAGAAAAGTCAAACAAGGTTGTTTACCTCGCCCACAACGTTTCCATTCATTACAAATGAATTGGTCAGTGAATTATCAAGAAGGCGGAAGGATGAGGTACAAATGCCCCCAGGAGTTAAATGAACATGCTTTTGATGTTATTTGTCGATGATGTCATACTTCTTTGAAAAGTGTTCTAGGGTTACGAAATCAGTTTAAAGGTACGTTTGAAAAGGGAGATGGTTAAGTTTAGGTGTTACTTTGAACTAATGACAAAGGAGGACATCTTGCTGTTTATGAAAAAAAAACAGCGGTATGTAAATATAGCAGTTCAGGTTACAAATTCTTACAAATGCCTTGCAGAACGTTCTACCGCCACATTTGTGTCAACGCTCTCGGACACAGGCATGTGAAAGAAGGTAGAATGGGGAGATCGATTTTTCCTAGAGTCATGGCAAAAGTCCTGCTGACTCTTCGTTTTTGTAAAGTTATTTGAGCCATAAATCAGCCCCATCCTAACATGCACAGCAGTAATATGGAATGCTGTAGGGAATAAGCAGATGTGTGCACACATTGGCTATCAAACTTTCCTTTGGTGTATTTCATTATTCTAATAACACAGATGCTTAATGTGAGACTGGTATATATTTCAATATATCCACAGAGAAAAGAAACAAACGTTAGGAGTAAAAAAATATTGTATAAAATCATCGACGTACCAATGACAAAATTGGGTATGAAAGCACATGAAACGCTGTTGAAATTGGCTAGACAATTTCCGGAGAATTCAATCTCAGAACGTACTTGGAACAGTTTTGACAACCCGTGAAATTGCACGTTTCTCACTGTTCTAAGATTGTGCAATATATATATAAAAAAAAAAAACTGGCCTCGCATAAAACAGGGTAATGCAAAATATGGCTTGCCTTCCCCAGGTAATATAATTTCAGGCTTAAGATAAATTTCATTAACATACTTGGCATCAAAATGTTCTTGTCAAATTGCAATTAGACGTCCTGGACTGAATACGATTGGAAGACGGTTTTTGTTAGTGACAAATCTTGAAGTAAGCAGTTCTTAATGTGCTGTGAAGACGAATGTCATTCATTTTTTCATTGGAAGCATAGATGTCATTTCCGGAGTACATGTAAGTTAATGTCTCTATCTGTTTATATATCAAACGATTTAGTCGTTATTATGCAATCTGAAAATGAAGAAAACCTGTACCTGTGCCCTTCACAAAAATCGTCTTGGAATGATGAGACTCATTAAGTTAGAAATGCAAAATATAACATATAGTTATGGCACAAAGGCTGCTACTGGAAAAAAAGTGACAAATACAAAATACAGTGATTGAACTACGCGTTTAAATAGACTTATATGGATAATGTAGTCTGACGTTTATCATTACTTTGTGTCATTATGCAAGTGAGGTTGTAAACTGTATCCCGTGGTAGAGGGATGTAGAAAGCTTGGCAGTTAAACAGCTCTCTCTCTCTCTCTCTCTCTCTCTCTCTCTCTCTCTCTCCTCTCTCTCGCTCCTCTGTCTCTCTGTCTGTCTGTCTGTCTGTCTGTCTCGTCTCTCTCTCTCTCTCTCTCTCTCTCTCTCTGCCTCTGTCCTCTCCTCTGTCTGTCTGTCTGTCTCTCTCTCTCTCTCTCTCTCTGTCTCTCTCTGTCTCTCTCTCTCTCTCTCTCTCTCTCTCTCTCTTTCTCTGTCTGCCTCTTTTCACTCCCTCCTCCTATACCACTCTTGTTTACAGACTAGCTGATCCTTGCGGCTGTGTGAAGATATACACATCTGAACAGTGTTCTCTACCTCTTCACACAATTTGTGCTGACATTTATTTGCAAGTCCGATTTCGTTTGAGGCGTTAATCAGATCGCCTCCTCCATCGTCTAGTACGTGTTGTAAATTTGTACAGACACTTATTAACAAGTGTAATTTCAGTTGAAGCAATAGTTTCAATTTGTAATAGTACATTGTAAAAAAAAAAGGATCTTTTATAGCGCTGTTTTCAGTGATATGACAGACGCAGACTATGGAGATTTGAAACTGATCAGGAGCTTTTGAAAATTTTGAAAAGATATATAAGAGTACATGCTTCCCAAAGTACATAAGCCTAATTCTTCAATAAAGTGTTGTTAAATGCTCGATCACATTTTTTTCAAAACAGAATTCATTAATGAATTATACATTTTGTCAAAAAAATGTCAACAAACACCCAAAACACCGCAAAAAAATTGTTTCACTGTTTTACAGACTTAGGTTAAACGCTTTCAAAACCAAGTTCATAAAAAAACATCCAATGTGTATGCGGGGCTGTTGATAGTTGTACAACAACACATATTTTGTACTTTTGTCCTTATTTTGAATCAGCTCTATCAAATTCAGAAAAGATGAATCTAAATGCATTTTCCAAGAACCTGTATTTCTTTTGAACTTTTGTTCAGAACTTAATGATAAGTCCAGTCGGCTCGTTTTTATGACTTCTGCATAATTTAGACTGTTTTGTTTTGACTATTGCAGTTTGATTCGTTAATGTTGATTTTTGCTAAGGATTGTGCTTGCGCGCGCACACACACACACACACACACACACACACACACACACACACACACACACACACACACACACACACACACACATACCACACATTCATACACATATACAGTAAACACTCACTTCCTGTCTAATATCACTTTAATGTGAAAAGACGTTAAATCGAATCGAAGAACAACAACACACCATAAAAGAAGACTGTAAAGCAGGCACCAGCTAACAGCGCTTTGGAGTTTCTGAATTATTTATTGCCTCAGCTTCAAAGACAAGCAAACAAACAAACAAAAACATAGACTATACTTCAGAATAATCTACAGAAGGACTGAGACGCGAGATAAAAAAAAAAAAAAAAAAAACATTGTGTGGTTTGAGATTTAAAAAGATTTTTGGCTGGAAATGATGCCACGGTACACGAGAGTCTGAACGTGGGTGATTCTCCCCACAGATTGTGAACAGTCATTCGTCCTGTTGTTCGCCAGAGCTCTGGGTAAACCGAAGAATCGACGTGGAACAGTATGGCATCACCATTTTCATGCTCTCTCCGTCCTTTCGGTATAACGTCTTCTTCATGCTTTTAAGCGTGTGCGCATCATCGTGGCTTTGAACACCAGTCCCAGAGTTGGTTGTCTACAGCAGGAAAGGTTTTTTTCACATGTGTGGGTTGAGTATTGGAATGGGAGTCGCTTGGCGACTTTGCAGGTGTCGGTTTCTTTCTTACGTTTACATTGACCGCAGCTGAAATGTGTCCAAAGGCATTCATTCACAGTGTGCTTTTAACTTTTGATAATTTTGATGTTCTCAGCTGGAAAGAAACAGTTTCACCAATCCATGACCTGTGGTATATGGGACTCATACACAAACATTTGAAACTGATTTTATATTCTAATAAATAAATACAAGAATAAATAAACAAGTAAATAAATAAATAGATAAATCAATGAATTAATCAATAAACTGATGTATTAAAAGTAAAGAAAGTAGATAAACAAATAGATATATAAACAAAACAAGCTCTTACGATCGTAAGCAATGTAAGATATTTGTATATAGAAGATTTCACCTGAAATCTCAAACACTCTTTCCATCTATTTTCTGCAACACATTTCAGTGTGCTAAAATATTTATGTGAGTTAATACGTCAGCCATGAACTAATGCTTGTTCTGTCTCCCCCCTCCCCCTCCCCCCCCCCCCCCCCCCCCCCCCCCCCCCCCCCCCCCCCCCCGCCCGCACGCTTACCGTCTTCCCCCCCCCCCCCCCCCCGCGGCATGCTGCAAGAAGACATCTTCATTCCTTGCCTCCCGGGCTGTTGAAGACGGGGGTGACATCCCTCCTCTTTCTTGTTCCATTTCCTTCACAGTGCCAGCGTATTGACCATTTTTTTTTTTCAGATGGTGTCTGCGCCCGTTGGGAAGGAGAAAATAGACTGGGGGCAAGGATTAAAGAGCAGAAAATATGAGACAGCCATTTCCGTTTTCTTCTCATTTGATTTCAGTTTGACCTGTTATGTATTGGCGTGCTCCATGTCCTCTCTCTCTCTCTCTCTCTCTCTCTCTCTCTCTGTCTGTCTGTTGTCTGTCTGTCTGTCTGTCTGTCTCTCTCTGTCTCTCCTCTCTCTCTCTCTCTCTCGTCTCTCTCTCTCTCTCTCTCTCTCTCCTCTCTCTCTCTCTCTCTCTCTCTCTCTCTCTCTCTCTCTCTCTCTCTCTCTCTCTCTCTCTCTCTCACGCTCCTCCGGGGTCTGTCGCTATGTAATTCGGAACAGTCCAGTGTTATTCTTGGCTGTGTCCTCTTCTGTGCACCACGAGCGGTTTCACTGTCACAAACACACCACAGGACCAACTCATGCCCATCCGCACTCAGGATTCATGCCGCAGCCCCAACAAGCACACAGAATCAGGCCATTAGAAGCAACACAATCAGAGGGACACTTTGCACTGCTGTTGGGTCATGTTGGTTGGAGTTCAGTAGTTAGTGCCTGTTCCTGTTCAGATCCAAGTGTCTGAGCACACCACTTGTCAGGCCCTTCTCTGACATGAACTGCGTGATCACGCATCCAGAATGAGCATCCACCTCTGCAGGACGCTGCCACGTCCCTTCGGAATACTCATCATGAACTTGTTGTGTCTGATCACTTTGGCGTGAACACATCACGGGTATTAACATGGGGATGAAACAACAACTGAAGTCTCTTCGAGAGCATGGCACGAAGATTCACAAAGAATGAGCCGTTCTTATAATTGTGAATGAGGATGCTAATGATGAAGACGATGCTTTTAAAGCGCTGGTTTTGGACTACGTTGCAAGGCTGAATTCTGGGCTGTCTTTCATTACAATCCTGGCATCAACCAGACCAGTAGTGTTGGTCAGGAAATTGGGCAACATTCTTAGGGACAGAAACATTAAATGTATGAAGCTTTTCCCGTCTTAGCATCTTTAACTATGTCAAGCAGATGGTCAGGGGTGATATTTCCCATCAATGAATACCACTGAAGGGATTTGCATCTACAACCTTCAGCCTGTAATTTGCAATGGTGGCAAATGCACCACAACGGCCAGAAATTCAGTTGATCTTTGAACATCCCATTTCGTAACGTCTGTCAAAACTGACTTTCACTCACCCTTGTTTTTCTACAAAGTAGCCCTGTTATGAGGCTAAAGTGGCCACTGCATGAATAAGAAATGTCTTGTACAACGACAATTCTTGCAGGGAAGAACTGTAATGTCATTAGTGCGCATACAAGAATACTGTTAAGCCAGACCCCAGCTAACAGTGCGTTTGGTGTTCGAGAACCTCACACACAAATGAACCAGATCTCAGCATAATCTGCAACAGGACTTAGTGCAGACAAACTACAGTGGCTGGTTTGAGAGTTAGGAAAAAAGTGTGTGCCTTGTATGATGCCATTCTCCACAAGAATCTGCTCCAGGTTGATTCTGTCTTAGACCTTGACACCCCATTGCTGTTTTCTCATGTGCTTCTCAGTAAACAGAGTAGTCGATGTGGACCAGTATGTCTTCACCACTTCGATGCTGTCTCCGTTCTTCCCACCACAACATTTTTTTCATGCTTTTCAGCGTATACACAACATCATGAATTAAAAAAAAAACACTCACAAATGTTGTTGTTATAACAGGAAGGGTTCTCCATATTTTGGGGGTTGGGTGATGAAAATGAAAGTAACTGGCATCGTTACGCTTCTTTCTTACACATTGACATCGAGTGTTGTTGAAACGATTCACAGATACATTCATATACAGAATGCATTAATCTTTTATAGATTTCATTTCCTTAACTAGAAAGAATGATTAACACCAGTCTGTGACCTGGATGTATAGACTCACACTCAAACAGCTGTGAATAATTTGATTTTCAAAGAAAGAAAGATTAAAAGAAAGAAGGAAAAAGAAAGAAAGAAAGAAAGAAAAGAAAGACAGACAAGACATTAATAAAGTAAGCTCGTTCAATTTTCTTTTATCCAAGATATTGTACGAGGTCAGTTTCTACCTGAAATCGTATACAATCCTTCGATCTCGTTCACCACATGTGAGTGAACTAAAAAGCCTATACGAGTTAATATGTCAGCCATGAATTAATGCTTATTCTGGCTCTTCTCTTCTCCGTCTTCACATTCTTCAGTGTGCCTGCCGCATGCTGCAAGAAGACCTCTTCTTCATTTCGTGCCCCCAGGGAGATAACAGCCCTCCTTTTTCTTGTTCCATTTCCTTCACAATGCCAGCATATTGACCATTTTTTTTTCAGATAGTGTCTGCCCTCCATCGGGAGGGAGAAAATAGACTGGGGGGTAAGATTAGAGAGAAGAAAAATATGAGACAGCCGTGTCCGTTTTTCTTCTCATTGATTTCAGTTCGACCTGTGATGTATTGGCATGTCCCATGTGCACCTCTCTCTCTCTCTCTCTCTCTCTCTCTCTCTCTCTCTCTCTCTCTCTCTCTCTCTCTCTCTCTCTCTCTCTCTCTCTCTCTCTGAGTGTGTCTCTCTCTGTCTCTCTCTCTCTCCGTCTCTCTGTGTCTGTCTCTCTCTCTGTGTGTCTGTCTGTCTCTCTCTCTGAGTGTGTCTCTCTCTCTCTGCCTCTCTCTCTGTGTCTCTCTGTCTCTCTGTCTCTCTCTGTCTCTGTCTCTGTCTCTCTCTCTCATGCTCCACTGTGGTCTGTCGTATATGATCCAAAGCAATTCCTCCTCCTCTCTCTCTCTCTCTCTCTCTCTCTCTCTCTCTCTCTCTCTCACACACACACACACACACACACACACACACACACACACACACACACACACACACACACACACACACACACAGAGACTCGCACACAGACATAGACACACACACACACACACACACACACACACACACACTCTCTCTCTCTCTCTCTCTCTCTCTCTCTCTCTCTTCTCTCTCTCTCTCTCTCTCTCTCTCTGTCTTTCTATTGTTTCATCGTCTGTCTACCATGATTGATATTTCTGCCACAGACTCATCCACGATACCCCAAACCAAACTGCGTTCATGAGTCTGTCTCCCTCCCAGCACCAGCAGAAACAAGCGTGCAGTATAAGGTCGTTGAATGCAACACACGAGGAGAGGAGGCACCATGCTGCAGCTGGGTCATATGGCCAGTGTCCAGCAGTGCCTGGTCCTCTTCAGATCGCAGGACGCCACCTGTCCAGCCCTTTGTTGACAGTAACTGCGTAGTCAAGTATGCAACCTGAGCATCCGTCTCTGCAGGGTGCGGTCACGTCCATTCATCACAGTCCCTATGAATTTTGCTGAGTCCGATCACCCTTGCATGAACTCTCACTCACTGGCGTGAATTTGCAAATGAAATGGAAACTGGAATCACTATAAAAGCCTAACATGAAGGGCCACAAAGTATGAGCTGTTCATGATTCTGAATGTTGATGATGAAATTGATGCTGTGAAGTTCTGTTCTGGGTTTGAACAACACGGCAAGCGTGCATTTCCACACTATCTTTCATAAAGTATCCTGGCGTCGACCAAAGGTGCACTGACGGTCAGGATATTTGAGCAACACTCCAAGAGACAGAAGCACTGAGTACTTTGAAGTTGTCCCATTTGAGTCTGTAGCGCATTTGACTCTGAGAAGTAAATTGTCAGCGCTGAAATATCCTACCAGTGAATACCACAGACTGGATCTGAACCTGTGACCTGCAGCACTGACGAAAGCATCACAATGGCCAGAAATGTAGCTGCTTTTTACATCATTCCATTCAGAATGCCTCAATTTAAGTGGTCTACTTTGTTTCTTCGTGTCCCAGGACATCATCCTCATGGCCGATGTTGTCGTCCTTGTCATCAGTATATCATCTTTGATCTTTATCGTGGCCGTCCTGTCAGTGTACATTTATTTGGAGTGCCAACAATTGCGTTCAGTCATCAGGGAGCCTGTAAAGATTCCTGCGTGGGTGGAGATGTTAGGTGCAGTCCGGTTCTGTCCATAGTCCATTTAGAACGTCATCTCCCTAAAATAGCATGTTCCTTAGGATTCTATGTCCTCTGCAGGACGTGATGCTGTGATGATGCTGTGCCAGGGATCTTCACAGTCCTATCCTCAATTCCACACAACACGG
>JADBJO010003228.1:75000-82500 GCA_016801955.1 Conus betulinus
TCCCAGGAAATTCTCTCCTTCTTTCACTGTCTCTCTGACTCTTCGTCTTCTGTGATTGATTTCAGATCACATCTCTGCAGAATGGCTTGTTTCATGACATTTTTACTCAAGAGGGTGAATGAGATTATCTCCTCCCCACCCCCCCCCCACCCCCTGGAATCTTGTACAATCCTTATGCTTGCACTCTGCAATGCCTGTCAGTGAATAAATGTTTTCATGAGGGTGAATACGTTTTCCACACAACGTTTATGCTTTTTTCTCCCTTTTTATAGTCCGAAGTATCCCCGGTCCATCCTGTAGAAAAGACATTTTTCATTCCTTGTCCCCAAGACAGCATCGACACCCTCTTTTCTAGTCCCTTTCCTTCATATTGCTCGCCGCTTGACTACCTAACAAATGGTGTTTGCGTCTATTGCGAACTTGAAAAGTAGAATGGCATAAGTATTGAAAGAAAAGAAACACTGGACACCTTTTCCATGTTGTTTTTCCATTTTGTTTTCTGTCTGTCTGTCTGATTGTCTGTCTGTCTGTCTGTCTGTCTGTCTCTGTCTCTCTCTCTCTCTCTCTCTCTCTCACACACTCACTCAGACACACACACACAGACATACACACACACACACACACACACACACACACACACACACACACACACAACACACACACACACACACACACACACACACACACACACACACATATATACACACACACACCAGCGAGGTTTGTCCTTGACGAACTTCAGACTTTTTCCCCCGTCTCATTTTCTGAGCGTCATTAGTGGCATCATTCCCATGCCACACATTCTGCTGGTCACCTCATCCACAAACATGACCAGGGCGTCCTGCCGCAGCACCAGCACCAGCAGTCAGCAGGTGGCGAACATCATCAAGTCTTCACTGTCTACCCACTACAAGAGATGGCGCCCTGTCACTGGATCCTTTTGCTGATGACCAGATTCACCATACGGATGACCTTCACATTGATAACTCTTTAGTAACACAGCCCGAGTAAGTAGCTCCCTCCAAGGGACACCATCATGATTTTGCTGAAAATGAACATGATTATGCTGAAAATGAACACTTATGTACGATTTCACAACAGTCTTGGACGGTAGAGGAAGAATAAGGAAATGAGATTGTCACTATACCAGGACGGCATTGATCACAGAGTATGAGCCATTTTTTTATGATGATCAAGGATGTCGTTGATAATGATGTTTTCGAACTTAATCCGGTTTGAGAGTTAGATAGTGGGCTATCTCTTCATTGTCTTTCAAAATTCATCGGGGCTTCAAACGTTGCCGAAAACACACAAACCTAAGGTTTGTTCAGAAAATGATAGCGACGCCATTGAGACGCATCCTTTCAGAGAAAAAGGAGTTGAACAGTATGTATCATGTCTTCCCGTTTGACCCAACAGCTGCTTCGCCTCTTGGTCAGAGAGGACCGGATCTGAAAGCTTCCACCAAACGTTTCTTCCCAACCACAAACCCCCGTCCCATACCATGCTGGTGGTACTTGAACTGATCTTTGGAACACTCCACTGAGTTTTAGGCTGACCTCCAGTCTTTGCAGTAAGCTCCTTTTTCTCTGTATCCTAGCATTATGATCTTTATCATCATTACCAATGTTGTTGTCGTATTCGTCGTCGTCATCATCATCACTGTCGTCGTCGTCATTACGATCATCCTATGACTGTCAGTATTTGGAGTACCGAGACATGGAATCGTCATCAGGGGCCCTGTCTGGAGTCTCACATGTATATTTAGCAGAGGAGTTGTGTCCAGGTCAGTTTTCCGCGGTTGTCCATCCAGGATGTTGGTTTCCCCAGCAAGCCATGTCCATGATCAATCCATGTCCTCTGGATGACAACGTGCTGAGATGGGTACGTCAGCAGCTAGAGATCTGTACAGCCTTTTGTCTTCTGTTTTACACAACAAGATAGGTATGTAGTGGATGCTCCAGTCCTGCACATCGTCCTCTAGGCTATGCTCACTTAAAAAAAAAACAACAAACATTTTATTAATTTGTTACAATGATTTACCCAGTGAAGAAAAAAACAGTAAAGGGTGATATAAAAACATCTTTTTCCCCACCCCACCCCCACGAACAAACACCTACCCACTCCCTCCCTCTCCATCCATCCCCCCCCCCCCTCCCTTCTCCCCCTCCCCGGCTCCCTCACCTCGTCAGACTGTTGATGAAATGTCGACCAAATGTTGCTATACATGTATCTATCTTTCAACATGGTAACAATGTGATGTACGATAATAGGCTATGTTTACTTTGCCGCTGGCACGTTCACCCTCTTCCCTGCCCCAGCAGAATCAAGGCGTGAATCATCACCGGGTACCCTCTGTGCCAGGCAAGCTTTCAGTATCTGACTCCGATGGGGGCTTCTCTTGTGTGTCATTACTATTCAGACTCGTTGTCTAATGTAGTCCTTTGTCTTATTCTCAATGTTATGGTGTATCTGTGGTGGAGAGGTGGACCTAGTGAAAGATTCCTGTGCACTCAGCTGAAAGAAAAAAAAAGTCCCTGAAAAAAAGTCCTGTCGTCGTCTTACTCTGCTGACTGTACTGAGGAACGGAGATGGGGCATGAGCAGGACTACCTCTACAGTAGATGATGTATTATACACTCTGACCACAAACTCTTTGTTCATGGTTGCGTCTTACCGTCTGATGTCAAATACTGTGCTCAACGTCCTCATATAAATCTTTTTTTTTTCTCTCAAGAAATACATTGAATAAATAAGTAAATAAATCAATAATGCACCAGTACATGAATAGATATAGTGAATAAATAGTAAACAATTAATAGACAGATTGTAGGCAGAGAGGGAGTTAGTTACCGCCAAGGACATAGACAAACAAAGCACAGGAGCACACTTTGTTTGTCTATGTTCTTGGCGGTAACTAGCCCCCTCTCTTTCAACATTTTGCTTCACTTTCCGCCCTCAGTCAATCCGTTTTGAAAATCAATAGACACGATCAACAGACAGGGGGGGGGGGGGGGGGGGGGGGGGGGGGGGGGGGGAGAGAGAGAGAGAGAGAGAGAGAGAGAGAGAGAGAGAGAGAGAGAGAGTAATAAGAGCGACAATGGTGATAACCCAATGGCAGGAGAGAAAGAGAGACGGAGGGAAGAACAAAAAGTGTACAATCATGGATTAGAACCCACCAAGTCATCTTGTCTATATGAATGTGTGTGTGTGTGTGTGTGTGGTGTGTGTGTGTGTGTGTGTGTGTGTGTGTGTGTGTGTGTGAGTGTGTGTGTAAAATTCTTTAAAAAAAAAAAAAGACAAACTCCGTAATCAATTTAAAGCATGAAAATAAACGCCACTAAAGGACCAGCGATGACCAAACAAGGTGGAATAACTGGCGGTCACGATCTTCTTCTTCTGCGTACGGAGGCTGCTACACCTGCGGACACTCCCGATATAGACAGGCAAGTATTAATCCCAAATACCCTACAAAGGGAGTGGAGTTTTGTGTACATGGCCGTTTTTTTTTTTTTATCCCGCCATTAAGGCAGCCATACTCCATCTCGGGAAAGGTGCATGCTATGTGTAACGTGTCATCCATACCAACGGCCCAAACTGGCCTTCTCTTCCGAAAGTTGGTGATGGGATTCTGCTTGTGCGCAAGATGTTATGCGTGCGTTCACACACGGAACCTCGGTTTTGTAGTCTCATTCGAAGGACTGTACGGGAAATGGAGTCAGAACGAATGTTTAACTCCGAGAAGGAAAAAAAAATCCCCCTGTACAGAAACGGCCGGTGGAGATTCGAACCCGCAACCCTTGGATTACGAGTCCGGCGCTCTGCCAACTGAGCCAATCCCGCCGCGGTCACGATCAACATGAAGGGGAATGATGGACCTCTTCTTTGCAGAGTGTTTGGAAGCCATTGATTCCAGCTTTGAAGACAAACTGGCGACTTCTTCCAAGGGCGCAGACAGGAAAAGCCCATCCTGTCCTCCCTGCTTTGAATGCCCGCTAATGCCCTGCCGACGCTCCCCTCTATCCACGGCCTTTTCAGATTATTAGCGGCTTGGGGAAAAAGTTCGCATGGCATTACGACTTTCTCTCCCCCCAAAAAACCCAGCTTTTATCTGTCCTCCGCCTCCTCGGGCAAAAAAAAAAAAAATCTCCTTTTTCTTTTTCTTCTTCTTAGGGGGGGGGGGGGGATTGGGGGGGGGGGGGGGGGGGGGGACTATCTTGGTGTTGTTTGAACAACTTTTTGTTTGAAACAACTTTTTGTTTGTACTCTTTTCTTCGGGCAAAACTCTCCCTCCCCCCCCCCCCCCCCCCTTTTTTTTTTTTTTTTGTTTTTTTTTTTTTTTTTTTAGTTTGGTTTTGGTTGTGCCTTGACCTGGTTAGAGGGGATTATCTTTGAGTTGTTTGTCCATCGGAGAGCGTTACGTGCCTAGCTGAGCGTAATCACACACACACACACACACACACACACACACACACACACACACACACACACACATACACACACACACACACACACGCACACATGCTTGCGCTCGGGCGCACGCACAAGCACGCAATCACGCACGCATGCACGTATGCGCACACACACACTCACACACACACACACACACACACACACACACACACTCACACACACACACACACACACACACATCACGCACGCACGCACGCACACACGCACGTATGCCACACACACACACACACACCACACACACACACACACACACACACACACACACACACACGCACGCACGCACGCACACGCACCACACGCACGCGCAGCACGCGCACGTGCTCATGTGCGCTCGTTCCCAATACACACATTCATACATACAAGATAACCTGGTGCATTCTAATAAAACTTGATTGTATGGAGAGAGAGAGAGAGAGAGAGAGAGAGAGAGAGAGAGAGAGAGAGAGAGAGAGAGAGAACTCGGAACTCGGAAACTTTAATTGTAAGGCCACCGGCCTGTATACAATGGATACGCGTTATCATGAGTGAATCAAAGCAAATACATAAGGACAACACGCAAAAATAAGTATAACATCCCACATCAAAATCAAACTAAAGTCAAGGGAGTTACATTGGCATGTGAAATTCAGCAGACAAAACCTTAAGACAGCAATTCTTTTACAAGAGTGCAGCTTTACTTCTTATTTCAAATGCGTAAATCTAGTCTTAAATGCATAAAATATACACATTGCTAAATTTCTTAAGAGCATGACGTCTTCAGATTGTAACATTAGAGCTAAGCATTCTTCATTAATGAACGTATGTTGGTAATACTTTGACAAATATTTTTTTTCTAAGGAATGTATGTTTGACATTCTAACAAAAAATGAAGTTCACTTTCTATCCTATTACAAATCGGGCATTTGAGAGAGAGAGAGAGAGAGAGAGAGAGAGAGAGAGAGAGAGAGAGAGAGAGAGAGAGAGAGAGAGAGAGAGAGAGAGAGAGAGGAAAACAAAAACAAAAAAGCGAACTGGAGTACAACATTATTTCCTTCCCCAGTACCTCCTCCCACTTTTCCTACCTGTTTCCTTCTCGCTTGGGAAAAGGATCAAATTTAGTTAACGGAGATTCTATCACCACATTACAACAGCAGCAGCAGCAGCAGCAGCAGCAGCAGCAGCAGCAGCATCAACTCAAATCTACTTCAACTATGTGTACATTCGGTTCTAGTCTTACGCACATAACTTATCAAAGCATTATATCCTGAATATTACGGTTTCAATCCACTTTAATTGCAAAAAGCCTGCAAATGGTCTTTGATCGTTCCGAACATTAGGTTTTCAGAAACTCCTCTGGAAATCACACACCTCCTTTTGAAATTGGAATGATAGAACATCATTACATGACAAACACACTTGGCACCCATGGGCATGCATAAATGGTCGCCTAAGTGCGTGAGTGCGTGCGCGCACGATCGTGCAAGTGTGTGTGTGTGTGTGTGTGTGTGTGTGTGTGTGTGTGTGTGGTGGTGTGTGTGTGTGTGTGTGTGTGTGTGTGTGTCTGTGTGTGTGTGTGAACGTTCGGGAGTCAATGCTTAGGTAGATGTGCACCCAAGCATATGCACAGAGGAAACAAACCAGATCCCAAGTAGCTGTGCATTTTGCCATCTCATGCGATCTGAACTTTTACTGACTGTTGAGTTTGTCCTTAATTGAACGAATCACGGTTTCGCAAAACTGACGATGAACAGCAGCTTCTCTCCAAAGTAAACCCCATGCTGTGTTCGCAATGCTACATTGACAGAGAACTAATTCTTAATTAATGTTTGAAGATTATCCTCTGAAGGAAGAGAACATTAGTCCTTCATTTGTACTCCACTAAGATGTTTGGACTTACGGAACTACAAAATGTTTTAAGTTGGCTAAAAAATCGGTTTTTTTTTTTTTTTTTTTTTGTTTTTGTTGTTGTTTTTTTTTTTTTTTTTTTTTTTTTGTAGCAATGTCCTTGTATGAAATATATCTTGATTTTTCCCAAGGCCTTGTGAACTCGGCTATCTCGGCCGTAATGAATGGAATTTCATGTTTATGAAACAGAATTTCAGCTCCTCAAGTAAAAAACGGAAATCAATCGCCGATGAGTAGACACGAACTGGTGTCCATTAAAGGAGAGCTTTTACAAAAATGTTTACTTTCTTTTGCACAAACCAAAAGAGTTTTGCAGAACATGCCGAGCCGTTTTTTTTCTTTCGCTGTGAATTGAGGCTCACAGCGGGTCTTAAGCCTCACCGATCCTGGATCGCAAAAACCGAAAAAAAAAAACAGGTAATTAAAGAAAGAAAGGGAAAAAAAAAGACAAGATGGCAGAGATCGCAAACTAGACGAAGTAGGCTGGCGATGTAGAGGACCATTAAATTTAGAAACAACCTTGAGCCACTCTGACGTCGTCCAGATTGGCTTATTGCCTGTACGTCACTTCTCCTGTCATGGGCTGATGCCTTGGGTTCCAGACTGGGGCTGGGTGACATGCTGAAGACAGTAGTGATGCACCACCGGCCATGGTTCCCCCACAGGCCCTCCATCCCGCGATCTCCTCTCTAACCAATCCTAACATTGGTTTTTTTGAGGGAGAGGTAGGTAGGTAGGTAGGTAGGTAGGTGGGTAGGTAGGTAGAGAGAGAGAGAGAGAGAGAGAGAGAGAGAGAGAGAGAGAGAGAGTATGTGTGTGTGTGTGGGGGTATGTGTGTGTGTGTGTGTGTGTGGGGGGGGGGGGGGTTGCATGAAGGGTGTGTGTGGTGTGTGGCTGAGTATTGATTGGCTAGGTAGGTCTGCATGTCTTCCTGTTTCTTATTTCCTTTTGATGATCAGACAAGATGAGAGAGAGAGAGAGACAGAGACAGAGACAGAGAGACAGACAGACAGACAGACACAGAGGCACATAGACGGACATATACACAGACGCACAGACAGAGCAAGCGAACAATAGAACGTAATCATTCCACTGGAGAGAGAGAGAGAGAGAGAGAGAGAGAGAGAGAGAGAGAGAGAGAGAG
>JADBJO010003228.1:87500-92500 GCA_016801955.1 Conus betulinus
ATGTCCAAGGACTCGTGGCTGAAGAATGGAGACTTTTTTTTTTTTTTTTTTTTTTACTTAAGTGCTTTTCTCCTGCAGTGACCCAGGTCATCACCGCAGGTCTCAAGGTCCGTCACTCCTTCCGATTTTTCTTCTGGTCTAATAAAGAACGGCAGGCAGGATGATCTTTTCCTTTTTCCCGCGTGGTGGTGTTCAGCCGTCTGCTAAGTCGAGGCCATGAAACCCTCTTCCTAAATTCTCTCATCTTAGTCGTTCATTCATTTATCCGTCAGTCATCTTTTGCGCAGTATGGTCTGGTAAATTTAGCGGATGTGGTGTAGCGTGTATGGGCTGGTCCGCGCGCAGCGACGCCTTAACGAAACTGAAACTGAAACCCGCGGAATTGAAATGATGGCTTTCTTTCGTACCTTCAGTTGAAATGCTGCGGAAGTGTATCCATGACTTGACAGCGATTTGGGTTGTACAAGCCTGTTTACAGCCAGAAACATTGTTGTAATTTATTCCATGAAGGTGAATATAGTTGTTGCCCTAGACACTGGTATAGTCTCTTTAACGACGCATGACACGGTGGGTGTAGAATCATAAGTGATGCTTCATTTCTCTTTTTTTTTTTTTTTTTTTGCACAGGTTGGCAGGAAAAGTCGCCAATAACAGAAGCTGGTCGCTGATGTAGAACACTGGTCACTGACACAGAGAGCTGGCAGCAGAGGTCACGTAGGGTGAGTACATTTCTATGGGGACCTACATGTGTGCACACGTGCAAGCATGAGTTCTTGTGCGCACACACTCACGGGACGCCCCCTCACACGCATACACACACACACGCACGCACACACGCACGCACGCATGCACGCACGCACGCACGCACGCACACACACGCACGCACGCACGCACGCACGCACGCGCGCGTGCACACACACACACACACACACACACACACACACACACACACACACACACACACACACGTAAGCACGCACTCACGCACATAGATCTGCACGCACTCACGCATGCACGCACATACCCCCCCCCCCCCCCCCCCCCACACACACACACACACACACACACACACACACACACACACACACACACACACACACACAGCGAGACGGGGGAAGAGAGAGAGAGACGTTGACTGGTGAGAAATGGATGGGAGAGAGAGCAGAGGGAAGGGGGTGGGGGGGGGGGGGGGGGGGAGGGGGGAGGGAAAAATACAGAGCACAGTGAAAAAGTCCAGACAGAATAAAGAGAGAAAAGTAGTAAGAGGCACAAGAAGAGAAGAAAGACAAAAGCGTTGAGGAAAAAAAAAAAAAAAAAGTTCGAAGATACAACCACACGTCTTCACACAGAGCTTTCAGAAATCAGTGAATTCTCTGTCCAACGGACAAAATAAAAACTTTCCTGTGTGTTCGAAACCCTCACAGGACATGGAAGCTTGGTGTTCTCTCTCAGAATGCCAGAGGGCGTTGTCCACATGCCAGACCCAGAGTGTCCGGTAAAGAGGCGTTGTCAGAATGGGGTCTGGTTTTGGTTCTGATCGGAGCAACACAGAATGGCAACACAGAACTTTAAGAAGGCTAGAAGATAAACGGAACAAAGTCAAAACAAACAAACAAACAAAACAAAACAAAGCAAAAACAAACAAACAAACAAACGTTATAATTAAATCAGCGGTGAACTTTTGAAACGACAGATTAACAGATGAATAAATGAAACGATTAGTAGCTAAATAAAGAAAGAGTTTGTGAAAAAAAGATAAATAAATAATGCTGAATTTCTTTTACAGAGACTTATGAAATAAGCCAGTACGTACATTCGTAAACAGATACGCAAACAAATAAATAAACAGACGGGAGTAGCATGGCAGTGACGGAAAATGTCAGAGGGGTTCTTCTATGTTCATGTCTTCACCATGACTTCTATCGGCCACCCCACTCTCTCCACCCTGACCCCTCTTTCCCTTTCCTTGTCTGTCTGTCTGTCTCTTTCTTTCCGTCTTTCTTGTCCCAGTATTTAACGATATATTTCCAATGATGTTGGTGTTTCTTTTTTTTTGATGCTTGGTCACGCTGATTAACAGTTCCAAACCGGTTTGACTACGAAGTGCCCCAACTGTCTCCTAAACGGCCTCGCCTTTTAATCGAGAGGACGATTATTACTCACATAGGGGCTGGGTGTGGTGTGAGTGTGCTACAGACAGCGAACACATGCTGCAATTGATTTTTTTATCAGTATATCTTTTACTCTCGTTCCATCTGTCTCTCGATCTCGTTCTAGGATGATAAAGACAAAGAAAATCTATGACTCTGGCACTGGTAGGTATTTATATTTGTGCACACAGGTGCACCCTCTCCTGAGTTCTTTGAAAAACAGATTTCCAACCAAGCTTTATTTACGTTACCAGTGCCAGGCGTAGATCAGGGACGGAGAGGTGTGTATTTATGGAATCAAGAAACAACCCCAATCCTCTGATGCCAAAGAAAAATGTGAAAGTGCATATTCAGAGGGAGGGGGGGGGGGGGGGTGGGGGGGGGGGGGGGGGGGGGGGAGAGAAAACAAAAAATACACCATCAGCAAATTTGTAGACCAAAACGCTAATTATCTCTCCAACCAGTCCTCACCAATACTTTCGTGAGTGTAATCTACTCTTAGGGGGAGTTTCAGTGAAAGAGAATAAGGTCTGCATCAACAGTTTCTAATTTCTCTCCAAATCTTCTTTAGAATAACACCATCTCCAGCACTGCCCTACCATACCTTTCAACCATTTCTTAGATACTGAGAACGTCTAGTCAAAAACTTAGAACTTCTCTCTCTCACTCTCTATCTGTCTGTTTGTTCTGTCACACACACACACAACACACACACACACACACACACACACACACACACACACACACACACACACACACACACACACACACACTTCGTCTTCAGAGAGAGAGAGAGAGAGAGAGAGAGGAGGGAGAGAGAGAGAGAGAGAGAGGAGAGAGAGAGAGAGAGAGAGTTCTTTTTTTTAGGATGGAGAAGGCATATTGAGGAAGACGTTGCAGACACGGCGACGGTTTTAAGATAGTAGCTTAGAAGCTGTTCTTGAGTCGGCCAGAGTAGCTTTTACAGATTGGGAGAGTTGTTTTTAGATGGAGAAGGCTCAGCATAGGGTGAAGAGGCATTGTCAGACACGGCGACGGCTTTTAACAGCTTTAGCTGTAGAGCTGTTCTGTGCCAGGGTAGCTTTACAGGAAGGGGATCCGCAGGAGCAGAAGGCGACAGACAGAGGGCCATCCCTGGTTCTGTGCTATAACAGATTCTCTTTCGGATTTGTGCAAGGACACGGGGCAAAGCACAACTTTGCACAGCATTAAAAAACTAAAGTCAAATCTTACAGAATAGCGCCAAAACAATACCTTCAACAGTTCTGTGGCCTTCATGGCTCTCATGGTGCTGACCTCAGGTTCGATTTTGTCCTCTCCTCCGCGTCTGTGCCTTGGCTTTTGGTTTCAGTCGGTGAGGTCAACGCCTACACGGGTCGTCACCGGGTAGGTATTATCGGCGAGTCCACATGGGGGCTTTCTGTCGTTTGGACAGACGTGGTGGCCGCCCTCGGGGGGGAGAGCTCCACTCACGCCCGGCTTCGCGACCTAAGGAATTATTGTCGTCAGTAGGGGGGCTTAGTAGGGTGGTGTCCTGCGTATGTTAGATCAGAAAACAGGGCGCCACTGAACAACCACCGAAGTGACTCGGCAGTAGTGGAGTGTTCTCATTCGGTGGGTTTGCCCTCTTGACGACCTTCTTGACCTTGACTGGGTTCCATGGGGATGCGGTGCCCGGGCGGCCGCGGGTGCCGGGCGGGCTGCAGCCGGGGCAAACACGCCGCCGGTTTTTTTGTTTTTGTAAGCTGTGGACTTCCACTGAGTCGGAATGAGCGGCCGTGGGGTGCACTGCCCTCTGAGGGTGTGGGTGCAGAGGTTTTGGGCCCAGACCACAAAACACCTAACACCACCTTGTCCCCGCACTACCCAAAAAAAGTTCCACTGCCCTCGCCCCCCTTGTTTCCCGAAATCTTCACCCTCCAGACTCCACAATGGTAAACTCGTCATATAAAAAAGCCAAAAATTAGGATTTTCATTGTTTTAGAAACGAGTTTTCTCATAGCATAGAACGTTTAGCTGTGTATTTAGCGCTGTAGTAATTTTATAGCTTTGCCTATTGACAGTAGCGCGCAGTCTCTCCTGCGATCCACCATTAAGTGCTTCCCGTTTTGTGTTCGGGTTATTCCCGTTTAGCTGTTAGTAATCCCTATTACCTTCTGCTTCTTGTGTTTCCCGCTCCTCTACGTTATCCTCCTGCCCAGAGGTTTACGACCCTGCCTCATCGTGTAACAGTCACACTTTTGCATCTGAGAAGTCATGGACGATCGCCTTCTGTAAGATGCCCAAGACTCCCCCTTTTCCTGAGAGCTACGCTCCCAATGGAGTGTAACTTTTTACTTCAAAAAAGTTCGCACTTAACTCATCGTCTGGTATTTTGTCGTTCGTTGTTAGTTCGTCTACCCACCCCATCTATCCTCTACGTTTTCCAGGACCCCGCCACGCCGGACTCCTAGTCACAGCGACACCTCTTTCTAGTCCTCACCGAGCTCCCCACATCTACTTTTTTTTCATCTTTAAAGTCACACACTGACTTTACTTAACTTGGTCTCTGAAAGGTTGCACCGTTCCCTAATTCCCAACTTTACCCCTTTTAGACCACAGGGCCCGTAGAACGGTCATGTCCACGAATCTGATGAAGAGACTCTTTAGGCGAATTAGCCTTGGTGTTTACCGTTTCCGCACCCCCCCAGCCACGTTGCGCTTATACCTAAGTTACCAGTCTATGGACCTGATCATGGATGTCTCGTCAAAGGAAGATGAAGAGATTCCACCCCCGGTTCTTGTGAGCCCGCCTCCTGCCCACCATTTTGCGGAATTGCCAAATTTAAAACAAATCCTAACGATTCCTTC
>JADBJO010003228.1:97500-102500 GCA_016801955.1 Conus betulinus
CTCTAGTTGTTGGCTTAAGTACAGAATCCCCTCTGGTTGTTGGCTTAAGTACAGAATCCCCTCTGGTTGTTGGCTTAAGTACAGAATCCTCTCTGGTTGTTGGCTTAAGTACAGAATCCTCTCTGGTTGTTGGCTTAAGTACAGAATCCCCTCTGGTTCTTGGCTTAAGTACAGAATCCTCTCTGGTTGTTGGCTTAAGTACAGAATCCTCTCTAGTTGTTGGCTTAAGTACAGAATCCTCTCTAGTTCTTGGCTTAAGTACAGAATCCTCTCTAGTTGTTGGCTTAAGTACAGAATCCTCCCTAGTTGTTCAGCTTCCCATACCACTCATAGGCAGACTACGTCAGTGCTCACTACCTACAATCACTCCACCGTTTCCCACCTCAACTTAACCATGAATCCAGTTCGTCAAATTCCATCTCAAATCAACATGTATCTTTTATGGTCATGCGTTCGATCGGTTCGTCCACCCACTTGTACTTACGTCCCTTATTCAGTGTAGGAAGAGACAAAAGAAGAAGGATGGGCTGCGACTTTTATAATGCCATGCTTAAAACACCGCGATTCTCTGAGTGTTCGCTACCTCTTGCATCAGTAGTCTGTGGAGTTTTTAACCCTTGTTTTAAATGCCACAGTGGTTGCAGCATACAGACACGCTTGTACTCAAAGCTTTGGCTGATTACTTGCCGTAAGGAAACATTGGAAATGGTTAGCAAAACTGGTGGGTTACACCCGTAGACATTCTATCGATTCACAGTCGACAACTATTTGCTGTCTAAGGACTGGGACTGGATAGGATGAGGCAGGGGGGCGGTGTCGGGTGAAAGAAAGAAGTACAACAGAAATGGTGGGGAATAATAGTCTGTTGTGTCTGGCGTTACCAGTGGATGTAAGACCCTCTTTCAGTCGCTGCTTTTCCACTTGATTTGGTTGATGTCTGGTTTTGCTACACAGATGGTAATTATCACTTTGGATCATTCATCGGCGTTGTTTTCAGTTTTCTGTAAATTCTGCTTTTTTTTTTTTATTATGTATGTCGTAAGGACAGTTACTGTGTATCTAATATCAAAAGACAATGTGACACTATACTTCAGCCTAAAATATGTTCAGTTTTGATTGTTAGGTATGGACTTTTATGAAACAAAGATGGTATTTGTGTGTGTTTGTAAAGATATATGCCAACCTTGAATTGAATGAACATATCTTTGAAAAAATTTCCTCAGGAAATAGAGTTACAGTCACAAAATCCTGTTTGTTTTGGATTATGTGTATATGAAACGACTGTCATTTTTTTCACTTTACCATCCATGTGACGTCAATGTAGTTTGTGACGTTAACGTAAAACTACATAATAAGAACATAACGTAAATAAAAAAAAAAAAAGCAACGAGAAAAAAAAAAAAAAAAAAAAAAAAAAAAAACCGGTGAGGCCCTGAGTTCGGTCTGGAACTGATCACCACCGGGTGTGGGGGTGCAGCCCGTGCCCCAGCCGCTGTCTCCGTCACGACGACGTGGAGAGGCTGACCGCCAGGTCAGTAGTGGAATTGAGTGGTAAGGGGCCTCAGGATTCTCCGTCAAGAAGACGATGTGGACAGGCTGTCCGTCCCAGGTCAGTAGTGGGAATTGAGTGGTAAAGGGCCTCAGGATTCTCCGTCAAGACAAACGTAAAGAGTTTGACCGCCAGGTCAGTAGTGGAATTGAGTGGTAAAGGGCCTCAGGATTCTCCGTCAGACAAACGTAAAGAGTTTGACCGCCAGGTCAGTAGTGGAATTGAGTGGTAAAGGGCCTCAGGATTCTCCGTCAAGACAAACGTAAAGAGTTTGACCGCCAGGTCAGTAGTGGAATTGAGTGGTAAAGGGCCTCAGGATTCTCCGTCAAGACAACGTAAAGAGTTTGACCGCCAGGTCAGTAGTGGAATTGAGTGGTAAAGGGCCTCAGGATTCTCCGTCAAGACGACGTGGAGAAGCTGACCGCCAGGTCGATAGTCCGACGTGATCTTCTGTGTGGGTGTACCCTGTGGGACTTCGAACTGTATTCTTGAGCGGCTCAGCTTGCCGTGTGAAGACTTTGACTTGGGCTTGTTACAGCCAGCTGTGTGGATTGTGTCTGTTGGGACACTACTGACGGCGCTAATGAGAAAATATTCAATGTGTGAGTTTTGAGAACGACGGTTGAAGCTCCCTGTGTTTTTTGAATGTCTTTGGGTAATGGTGGCATGTATTGATTTTGTACCGATTTGTATTGATATGTGTTGATGTTTTGATGGTTCAGGCAGCATATAAAAAAAAGGGAGAAACTTAACTTGTGTGTTGCCTGGCTGTCCATGTTCGTGTGGCGTGGGTATGTGTAGGGATAATGTTACTCGCATCCAAACATTTGAAAAGTGAGAGTCAGACAGCCATACACACAGGACCACACCATCCGTACCATTCCCAGACACCAGAAATATTTATCTATGCTTATAGATAGACCGCCGGGCATGTTCAATGTGACCATCGACCAGAACGAATATAATTACTCCTAGTACCTTCGGTGTTGTGCTGGAGTCACATCCGGCCCAGGACTGCAAGGATTCATGATGAATGTATGCATGCAAGCTTGTGCTTAGACGTACATGCATGTCCCCCAAAGGCTGCATCTCATTCCATTCCCACAAATCTCCTCAACCTCCCTGCCTGCTCTCTCTCTCTCTCTCTCTCTCTCTCTCTCTCTCTCTCTCTCTCTCTCTCTCATACACACATACACACACACACACACACACACACACACACACACACACACACACACACACACACACACACACACTCACTCACACACACACACACACACACACACACACACACACCACAGAGAGAGAGAGAGAGAGAGAGAGAGAGAGAGAGAGGAGAGAGAGAGAGAGAGAGAGAGAGAGAGAGAGAGAGAGAGAGAGAGAGAGAGAGAGAAAAGCGCTCAGGAACCACCGCATCAAGGCAGTTTGAATGTGGAAGGAACCATCTGATCTCCTCTCTGTGGACCTGCTACTCAGTACAAGACAAAACTTTCTCTCAGAGGTTAATGTACTGATGGCTATCACTGAAGTTGGTCTCACAGATCCCCATTAATTCCATCCTCTCCCTAGCCGTTTCCGACCTTCCAGTCTTAAGGTGCGCGGCGAAACAGTCCCCTGATGTGGAGAGAACTACTCCCGATGTTGAGGCTTTGACTTGGCTGGGCGCATTGCATCTGGTGACATCCCAGGGCGTCATTGTTAGACCCTCCCTGACTCTCTCCACGCTCTCTGCAGCTAATCCCTTGGCTTGGGTGACATACAGGAGAGGAGGGAAAGCGAAAGAATTTGGAATTTGGGGGGGGGGGGGGGGGGGGGTGGAGGGGAGAGAAAGGAAATGAAAGTAAGGGGAAGAAAGGTAGAGCCCTTCCATTAAAAAAAAAAAAAATCAGTGAGCAGAAAAAAACAGGAGTCCAAGACAGAATAGCCGTGTGTTGTGTGTGTGTGTGTGTGTGTGTGTGTGTGTGTGTGTGTGTGTGTGTCTGTGTGTGTGTGTGTGTGTGTGTGTGTGTGTGTGTGTGTGTGTGTGTGTGTGTGTGAGTGTCTCTCTCTCTCTCTCTCTCTCTCTCTCTCTCTCTCTCTCTCTCTCTCTCTCTCTCAAATAAAGATTTCTTGTCTTTGTTGCCAGTGTTTTTTTAATATATTTACCGTAAACACCACTGTTCGTTGTTCTAGTTCTCTTTCTTTTCCCCGTTCTTGTTCTTGTTCTTCTTGTCGTTGTTGTTCTTCCTTTTGATTTTTTGTTGTTGTTGTTGTGTTGTTGTTGTTGTTGTTGTCGTCGTCGTTATTGTTTTTTTCTTCTTCTTCTCTTCTTCTTCTTCTTCTTCTTCTTCTTCTTCTTTCCATTTCCTTTCCTCCCTTCTCCTCCTCTTCTTCCTCCTCCTCCTCCTCTTCCTCTTTCTCTCCCAGTCAAAGAAAATCTATTGCTTCTGCTATTGACAAAAAAAAAAACAAAACAAAAAAAACGCAACAACAATGATTTTGCTTTACAGAACTTACTAGTACACTTAGTTCTGGTCCTGCTGGTGTGTGCTCTCCCCCCCCCCCCCCCAACCCCTCCAATCTTTCATTGTTCAGACCTTATGACGCCTTACTGCTCCTGTCTCGTGTACTCTGTCCTCCGCCGATGACGCCTTGTTTTGCTTGTCTCTCGCACTCTTTCCTCCATCCATCCTTAAAGCTCTTTTTCTTTTTCTTCGCTCAGCTTTCTGAGTCAGTGCCTAATGGAAACTTCATCTCCTGCCGTTCCTTGAACCGCTATCAACATTGTTAAAGTCTGATGCTCTCATCTTAGCTCATCAGCGCTTCCTTCTCTCAGCTCGTCTGCAACCATTAGCGACACCATTTAGTTCCGGGTATGCCATTAGCACAGTTTTTTTTTTTCTGGTTACGGGTCCACATTTGCACCATCACGTTGATGGGCTTTTCTCTGGTCTCGCCTGATCAGGGGGGATCAGACTGGAGAGTTTGGGTATTAGGCGACATGGGTTCCAATCAACGGCTGTCCATTAGAATTCGCTTGTTTAGAACAGATGGAATGAGCTTTCCTGTTTTGGCTTTTCATTCATTTTTAGAGCTATCAGAGATGGTGAAAAAGGCACATTTTGTCTGGAAAAAAAGATTTTTTTCGTTTTTTCTTTCTGCGCACACAGGCTAATACTTCTGTGGACACTGGCTGTATAGACAGGCAGTGGAGTTTTGTGTGCATGACCGTTTCTTATACCGCCATTACGGCAGCCATACTCCATCTTCGGGGAAGGTGCATGCTATTTGTAACGTGCCATCCATACCAACGGCCAAACTGGCCTTCTCTTCGGAAAGTTGGTAATGGGATTTTGCGTGTGTGCAAGATGTCGTGCGAGCGCTCACACACGGAACCTCGGTTTATAGTCTCATTCGAAGGACTGTATGGGGGATGGAGTCAGCACCAATGCTAACTTTGAGGGAAAAATCC
>JADBJO010003228.1:122500-127500 GCA_016801955.1 Conus betulinus
CAGCAGTTCTGAATGGGGTCAAACAACAACGTGTCCTCAATATATACCCTGTAAAACATAAAGTGTGGATCTCGGCATGATTACAGAATAAAGCAGGCGAAAACCATGTCAAATCAATGTGTGGCTGTCAAGCACACATTTGAATATTCGCAAATTGCAAACCATTCTCCTGGCTGGCCGGATCTGTGTAAGCATCAGCGTACCTGCATACTGAAGGAATACCTGAATCCTGACTACAGAATCTTAGAGTTTATTTGAATTCTAGTTGTTACATCCGTGTTTCGTTCATATGTGTCCATACCATATTCCCACTGACTTCCTAGCCAATGTAGCCCATAAAACAGTTGTTTGCAATGGAGTAACTGGACGCGAGTAGCCAGCTATACATTGCAAGACTAGTGCCTTTGTAGAAGTTTTTTTTTTTTTTTTTCCCAAAGCAAAAACAGGGTCAGATTATGAAAAGTAGTATAATTAGAATATTTACACATGTCGGTCATTGAGCACATTCACGCATCTTAATGACAGAACTGGTCACGTGTTGTCGTCTCACTACATTGTATTTGAAGATGCTCTGCTAACATTGTCAACAACATATCACTCTGATAGCATGTCAAGACTTAATACACACGTGTTTTCCCCTCCAAAAGTACTTGCTCATGGGCATTTTAACACATTTTTCTCAGCACTGTTCAAAACAGCTTCTACAGCATCTTGAATCTTATAATCTGCTTGAGCCGTTCAGCCAGCCTACCGTAAGTGTCATGGCACAGAACCTGCTTTATTGCGTGGGGTCAGTGACCTCCTTCAGGCCTCAGACAATGGGCGTGTGGCTATCTTGTCACTGCTTGACTTGTCAGCAGCATTTGACACCATAGACCACAGCATCCTCATAACGCGGTTACGTGCCACTTTTGGCTGCTCTGGAACGGTTCTGGACTGGTCCAACTCCTATTTGACTGGCCGTGCCCAGTCTGTTGTCACTGGCCATGATTCAGCTCCATCAGTGCTGAAATGTGGTGTGTTACAGGGTTTTGTCTTGGGATCTGTCCTGTTAACTATGTACACACAACCTCTCAGCGCTGCCAGGCCACTCATACCACTTCTTTGCAGATGACTCGCAGCTACATAACTCTTCTACTCCATCAGATTTTGACTCTCTTGAGTGCATCTAAGAGAGTGTATAGAGTATGTTTCGAAGTGGATGAGTGACAACAAGTTGAACCTGAATGATAATAAAACTGAGCTCATTGTTACTGGCACTAATTCAAAGATCAATAAGGTTACTCATATCGCTATGTCTATCTCTGGTTGTGATATATCCTTCTCACAAACTCTCAGGAATCTTGGTTTCTACCTAGACGAAACCTTGTCTATGGAAGCACATGCCAAGCAACTATGCCGTGCTCTGTATTTTCAGTTATGTAGAATAGATAAGATCCGCTCCTTTCTATCTGCCGATGCTGCCAACAAACTTTCTGTCTTTTTATACTCTCCAGACTAGACTACTGTAACTCTTTTCTTGCTAGCCTCCCCCGACAATCAACTAAATAAACTTCAACACATACAGAATCGCGTGGCTTGCCTTGTTCTCCGCAAGTCCAGACGTGAGAGTGCAAAATCTCCTCTCAGAACTCTTCATTGGCTTCCTGTAAAAGCCAGAATTCAGTATAAAGTTACCTGTCTCTGCTTCCAGTGTATCTATCATGAGAGCATGCCATCTTATCTTTCCAATCTCCTGCAGATATACAAACCTTCACGAACCCTCCGTTCTTCTGATACCTCACTGCTGACTGTTCCTCTCGCTACTCCCTTGATACCTTTGGTAAAAAGTCCTTCTCTGTCTTTCGCCCAAATGTATGGAACTCTCTGCACCTGTCTCTTAGGAAAACAAACTGCTTCTCAACTTTCAAATTGCATCGGAAAACCTACTTCTTTCAAACTCATCTATCCCGAGAACTGAAATGTGCAAGTTCTCCCTAATTAGATTTATTCTTCTGCCTGTATGTTTCTAGACCAGTAATGTGAAGGCGTGTGTGTGTGTGTGTGTGTGTGTGTGTGTGTGTGTGTGTGTGTGTGTGTGTGTGTGTGTGTGTGTGTGTGTGCGTGCGTGCGTGCGTGCGTGCGTGCGTGTGTAAGTTTAAAGGAAAGGAGTGTTTTTTTTAGAGGATTTATGAGAGGGAGACTTTTTGTGAAATTTCTTATGTGGTTTGTTTTCAAATCATTATTATCATTATTATTTCATTTTTATTATTTATTATTTATTATTATTATTATTTTTTTTTTTCATAATGTCGTAATTGTGAACGTAACATGATTTGTTTCAGTATTGGATATCTCGAGGCTGTGTGTTTTTCAATGTGCATGACTTTTTCATTATTCCTATTTTTACCGTTTGCTGTTTTGTTTTTTTTTTTTAATGCAAAGCGCTCTTGAGCATTTATATGGAATATGCGCTACAGAAATAAACAGTATTATTATCATTATTGTTATTATCATTATAAAACATTGGCAGTGTTTGTCTGATTTGAATGCGGTCTGTATTGGATCCAAATACTGTAAGGTACTTGAAAAACCTGAACAAACAAAAATGATGACCAGCATTCCATGAAAAAGTACTCGATAGTGTTATTAGACATTTTGCTTGTTATAGTGGTCACAAATTTGCTTTCCACTCCACTCCACTTTCGTGCTCGTTTGCTAAGGTTGAGACGCCGCAAGTGGTTTGCTTCCATCTTCACCACCAGACTGCCAAAGAGGTACATTTATGAATTCAAGTACTTGTCATACCCCCGCTGAAAACCTCAAAAACCGTTCACAAAGCGAGTTGTGGAGGAAAGTTTGGTGGTTCCAAACTTAAAGATTCAAAGTTTTACAATGGAGACTCCTGTACATAGATGGTTTAGGATGTCAGTTTTTTTTTCTTTTCAATGGAACCTTGAAACTCTTACGAGTTGATAAACAGACAGTTTGATGTGATGAGGCAAGAGATACTGTTGACACTGCATGTCTGGCATGCAAAGTAGAGGTTTCAAACCAGACACAACTTAACGTGATAACGCGTTCTGTGCATAAAGTCCTGCTTTTAGTGGACAGAATAACTAATTGACCAGGCAGTCTGTACTCAAACCGTGAGGTTCAAATCTTGACATTACCATCTGATTTTTTTTTTTTTGGGGGGGGGAGAGTTCGCTTTTCTTTTAATCTCCAATTCGAGTGTACACTCAAACCTTTCGGAATATCATATTAATCCTGTCCCAGTGAATTACTATAAGTGCTCTCGTCGTCTTGGTTCAATGTTCTCCTGATGCTGGCGCTCCGTGACACAATGCTTTGATGGTTAGGGGTACCAACAGCGCGCCTTGTTCTTAATAGTGCACAATGGAAGAGAGGCGTAATATTGAATGTCAGGAATGAAGACAGCATGCAGATGTCTTACGGTTGCTAGTAGAGTTTCTTCTATGACAGCGTGGTGTACAGGTTCGCTGCTTGTTTACTTATGCGACAGAACTCATCTCATTGTTTCAGTCTTAAAAGCTAGAATCGTCTACTGAGAGCCTGTTGTTGATCCTGAACATCAGCATCCTCGGGCTATGACATATACTACCAGCGTGGGTTTCTGTACTCTTAAAAGCCAAAGAAGATGTTTTTTTTTTCTGCGAAATAAAAAGTTTGAAGCGATGGCGTAAAAGGCTCTGTAGACAATAATGTGATTTTGTTATGAGGATTGCGGAAACTGGAGCAGGTCAAGTACGCATTATCACCGAAAGTAGAAAATGGCAGCTCTATCGGCCTGGTACACACGTCAATACATGCAATGGTTCATTTAAAGAAACCACTGAACGCTGGTTTAAGTCTCAGAGAGAGACAGAGACAGAGAGAGAGAGAGAGAGAGAGAGAGAGAGAGAGAGAGAGAGAGAGAAGAGAGAGAGGGAGGGAAAGATAATCCTGAGATACTTTCACTGCAAGTTGCAAGTTACTAATGTCTAGTTTTACACATGAAAGTGATAATAATAATAAATCCGGAACAAGGCGGAAAGTTTTCCATCAGACAAGACATACATCCCTCTGACCCTACCAGGATGTGTGGTAAGTCCTTTTTCAAAGTGAACACTATACCTATGGACCTTCAACAAGTTTTCTATTCGACGTATGCACTCATGCTGTCAATAGGATGTCTGTAAAAACGAGAAGAAGAAGAAGAGAAGAAGAGAAGAAGAAGAAAGAAGAAGAAGAAGAAGAAGAAGAACAAGAAAGAAGAAGAAGAAGAAGAAGAAGAAGAAAGAGAAGAAGAAAGAAGAACAACAACAACAACAACAACAAACAACAAAAACAAGGAGAAGGAGTAGGAGAAGAAGGAGAAAGAAGAAGAAGAAGAAGAAAGAAGAAGAAGAAGAAGAAGAACAACAACAAGGAGAAGAGAGTAGGAGAAGAAGGAGAAGAAAAAAAGAAGAAGAAGAAGAGAAAGAAGAAGAAGGAGAAGAAGAATAAAAAAAAGTTTGGTGATATTAAAGGAGGCTGAGAAAGAGAAGAAGAGGAGATGGTAATGCCATATATCTGTATCAAGAATATTCTGACAAGAAAGAAACATTTTAGATCTTTAGTGAGGTAAGCAATCGGATCGGTCAACGTAGAGACAAATGCGTGACAGACACTAGTTAACGTCAAGCGTTTCCCTGTAGAAGGTACACCGTTTCTTCTGCCTGTAGAGAAAAAAAAGCTAAAAAAAAAAAAAAAAAAAAAAAAAAAAAGGAATACAATGCTTAAAAGAAAAGAGTTAGAACGTGAAACGGCAGACACAAAGAACAAAGAAAAATGAAAGAACTGGAGCCCCATAACAGCACAGAGCAGTCCGTCTTGTCTTGACAGAAAAAAAAAAATGCTGTGTCGACAAATAGCTCTGGTTAAATCTAGGATGGTCTGTTTAAGTAAAGGTCATTCCATACATTATTTGACTACTCGTTTAAAAAACTGTTGTAACAAATAAATGAATACGTTGTTAA
>JADBJO010003228.1:137500-142500 GCA_016801955.1 Conus betulinus
CACTTGTGTCTATGATCATGTTAAGAAAACAAAAACAATTACATATTCATGTTGAGTGACGAAAAAGCGCGTCATTATTTTTTCTTTTCTTCTACATGGCTTCTAGCTTCATCATTAACATTTACGTAAGCCGTTACAATTTATGTTTCTTTGCATTATATATTTTTGTTTCGGCGCTGCAAACACCCCCTTTACATAAAGGCCAAGTAGGCCATTGTCAACAAAAATGTATCTGAAGCGAAGCGAAGCGTCTCTCTCTCTCTCTCTCTCTCTCTCTCTCTCTCTCTCTCTCTCTCTCTCTCTCTCTCTCTCTCTCTCTCTCTTCAAAACTTGCTGACTTACCTCTGAAGAACGTTCCGCAGCTTTGTCTGGGCTTTGCGAATGTGTCTGTTTTTTCTTTGCTGTCGCTCGCATTGCTTCTTTTTCTGTAGAGTAAAAAATGTCTGTTTTATTTGCTATTTATCTCATTGTTTTCTCTTTCTGTATGGTGTTTTTCTGAATTTGTTTTTTTTTCAGACGAGATTACTGACCTTTCGAGAAAGTGACAAACAGAAAACAGGATGTTATGCGGTACGACCTCGCGGACCGCATCTAGCAAAACACACGAAAACAACTGCATTAAATCAAAACCCTGTGACGGGATTTTCTTGCTTCACCTTTTTAAACTCTTGTCTGCTATAAAGTCACTTGTCTTCTGTCTGAATTATGCGCCACACAGTCTGCATAATGTCTTCTATGTTCCCGTGTGTACACACACACACACACACACATGTGCATGCTTAATCCTCTTGTTTTCTTTTCTAATTTTCAGAGTCGCTGGCTGATGCGTATGTCAGTCTTTTCTTTTCTTTGTCTCCACAGTTCCGTTGATCACCCTTAGTCGTAGGCTGTCATCTCGTTTTCATTTGAGTTTCAGTCTGTTAGTTCGAATGTTTTGTCGCTAATTGGGTTGAAACTATACACTGTAGTTATTGTTCAGTATGGCATTGGTACCCTGTTGATGGACTTTTTTCCTGTTCTCATCAGAACTGGGGAATGAGCTCTGAAAGTTTGATTAACTGGTGAAATGGCTCCAGTTTAAAAGCTGCCCGTTAGAAATGCCATATTTAATAGTAGTCGTTGAAGCGTTGTTTCCAGTTTCAGTCCCAGTATCAACTGAAGCAGAATCTTTCCGTACAAGTGATGAGTAACGGTGGAAAAGTACGCTGCGGTATCTGGGAGCATATGAAGAAGTACGTGATGTTTGCAGTGCGTGATGTTTGCAGTACGTGATGTTTGCGGTACGTGATGTTTGCAGTACGTGATGTTTGCAGTACGTGATGTTTGCAGTGCGTGATGTTTGCATGTTTGCGGTGCGTGATGTTTGCAGTACGTGATGTTTGCAGTGCGTGATGTTTGCAGTGCGTGATGTTTGCGTACGTGATGTTTGCAGTACGTGATGTTTGCGTAATGTGCGTGATGTTTGCAATGTGCAGTACGTGATGTTTGCAGTACGTGATGTTTGCAGTACGTGATGTTTGCGTACGTACGTGTGCGTTGTTTGCGGTGCGTGATGTTTGCGGTACGTGATGTTGCAGTGCGTGATGTTTGCGGTACGTGATGTTTGCAGTGCGTGATGTTTGTTTGCAGTACGTGATGTTTGCAGTACGTGATGTTTTTGCGGTGCGTGATGTTTGCAGTACGTGATGTTTGCAGTACGTGATGTCTGCCTTTGTGAAGAGAGAAACTTTGAAACGAGTTCTCTGAATTTACCCTGGGTCTCCCTGGGCTTAGTTCTGGGTAAAGGAAATAAAAAAAAAAGTGGAAAGAAAAGTTTCAATACTATGGCGTCAACCTAAACTTCCTGCTGGAACTGCTATTGCCCACTGGATATGTCTCTCCACTGGTGATAGAAGAATATGAACACCAGCTGAAGAAAATGCGAATATGTATATATCTTTGGAGGCCTAAAACACGTTTGTAGAGGACGACGCCCCACTGAGACTGGTGACACTGTTGGAACTGCGTGTGAATATTCTTTCTTTTATTTGTAAAAGGTTCAAATGTAAACTATGGCGCTACTGCAAGACCTTTGAGCATACAGCGTTTGGTGTAAATAACTTTTTTAAAACATCGGTACCGAGGGGGGGGGGGGGGGGGGGGGGGGGGGGGGGGGGGATGGTATGGGGGGTTTTAGTGAGAGAGGGAAAAAATGCAGAAAGCAATTATGGCTCACAAATAGCAGTCTGTTAGCGCTTTTCTTCTTTTTTCTATTCTGCTGAGCTAAGCAGATGAAATATTTTGTTTGAGTTTAGTTGCTCGATTTTCGGTGCTTTGCTTGTATTTTTGGTCACATCAGGTTCACATATCAGTTCAGATCTTACGGTCAAATCATTGTTTTTGTTAAGCCATTATACACACACACACACACACACACACACACACACACACACACACACACACACACACACACACACACACTCACGCACACACACACACACACACACACACACACACACACACACACACACACACACACACACACACACACACACACACACACATGTTCGCATTATTTCTATGGTTAGAATTGTTCATATCTTGCGGTCATAAGTTCTTTTGATTTTCTTAATACTTGGTAACTGACATCAACGTTACTCACAAAGTTCTAAAAATATTCAAAGCCATTAACCGAAACACCAAAGAGAAATTACATCTGCATTTCCCCTGTTCAACAACAGATATAATAACTAATGAACTCATGTTGTTGTTGTTGTTGTTGTTGTTGTTGTTGTTTTCGTCGTCTTCTTCTTCTTCTTTCTTCTTCTTCTTCTTCTTCTTCTTCTTCTTCTTCTTTTTCATGTCGCACACTGGGCATTCATTCTTTGACCAGTCGACGACCACTGCACTGCATCAAAAGTATTAAAATGAGCAAGGATACGGTAAATGTACTCAATATATACCCTGTAGAACATAAGGGACAGATCTGAGTTTCATCAGGCATACAAAAAATCATTATAACAATTAGATGTATGTCATTATCAAATCTGTGTTTTCTTGGCAAGTACAGGTTAAAAAAAAAACCGTGGAGTGTTAAATCATTGGCCTGGCTGACCAGGTTCCGTCTGTAGTCATGTGTGTGACCTGTTTATCGAAGGAACATTTGGGTCCTGAATAAACCGTTTTAGACAACAGAGGCAAATGGACATTATTCTTCGACATGTGCTTTATTTAACTTTGTTCATCACAAATTTCAGATAACACCCCCACCTTCGCCCCTCTCGCCTCTGCCAACAGAAAGCATAAAGCAGCTATCTGAAGTTGACTAATGAAACAAAAGTGACCAAGCCAAACACCACCAGCGTATCTGTAGAATGTTTTCAATGCTAAGATTAAGGAGGTTCAGACTCTGAAAATGGGAAAATTTGAAATATCAACATTTGAAACGTTTCAAGAATAGTCATTCATCTCCCTGACAGCACCGTTCAAACAAGCACTTTCTGCACATTGCATATGAAAATGCTCTCTTGACATTGGACTTGACTTTACTTTGATAACATTTGAAAAGATGATGCATGAAGTATTTGTTTATTTATTTGTTAGTTTGTTTTGCTCGCTTTTTTTTTTTTTTTTTTTGTTGTTGCTTGTTTGATTATGTTCTTTCCTGCAATGATTTGTTAAATGAGTATCTTCTTAAGCGATGAGAGTGTTTGCCCTGTTTGAAGGTCATTTACATACGACAAAGGGGTCTAAATACCGTAGAATACTTTAAACACTGAACATGCTAAATGATGACAAGCATTCAAAGAAAAAGAGCTCAGTAGTGTACTGTTGATGGTACCTGTCTAACATACACAGTGTGTACTGTTGATGGTACCTGTCTAACATACACAGTGGTGTACTGTTGATGGTACCTGACTAACATACACAGTAGTATACTGTTGATGGTACATACACAGTAGAATCTTAAGAGGAATTTAAAGTAAATCAGTCGGTTCACATGGACAAACAAAATGCAAAGACTAAAAACACGACGCGTTTCGACATCTTAGTTCTTCTTCACGCACGATGAACACCATTCAGGACAATGAAAGCGAAGTAAACGAGCAATCACTTAATTTCTCAAATTCGGTGCAAGATGGGCTTTTTATGGGCGTTCTACGTTTCAACGTTGCCCTGAATGTTGCGTATCTTTCGAGAAGAAGATCTAAGAGGTCGAAACGCGTCGTGTTTTGTCTTGTAATGTGTGTTTGTCTATGTTAACTTTCGGATTTACTTAACAATTTTCTTTTAAAATGTTTGAATCTCCGCCAGCAGTCACCTCACGTTGACACCACAATCATAATAGAAGTTTAGGACCAGACAACCGTACAACAGATTGTGTACGTGAAGTACAGTTCGCGATAAAAAGCATAACTGATTGGTTAGGTCATCTAGTTTTTTTTTTTTTTTTTTTTTTTTGGTTTTTTTTTTTTTTTTTTTTTTTTTTTTTGGGGGGGGGGGGGGGAGGTCTGTGGTTCAAATCTTAGCAGTATCATGTGGTTTCAGGAGATGTCCATTATTTAAAAAATCTCCAATTCATAGCGTACTTAACGAGCGTTCCAGCACTTGACATGAACCCTCTAATATGATTATACATAAATCATCTGACCATGCTGGCTACGTCTTCTCTGGACAGTGGCATTTGGTGATACAGGTTCTGGCGGTGAGGGGAGTCGGTGGCTCCTTATGCTCAACGGGACAGAGAGCAGTGGCAAAGGGGAGCATCAATCTGTTCATGCAGAACTTATTTGAACTGCCTCTGGGACGTCGGTTCTCCACGTTGTCCTTGAAGATGTTCTTGGATTGGGGAGTCAAAGGGGTATGTGTCTGCATTACGATGGGCGAACGAAGATTCCTGTCTGCTGGTACGATGTGCCGGCTTGTGCCTGTTAAACTTGCTTTATGTTCCTGCTGCGAGATGGGTAGAAGTCAAGCAACTCGTCGTTTTTCAACGTGTGGACTGGACTTTCTTCTGAAGG
>JADBJO010003228.1:150000-155000 GCA_016801955.1 Conus betulinus
TGACAACACACAAAGTAAAGAATCAAGGATTCACGTTCAAAATTAGGCTCGGTTTTATTCTGGCCTGTGCAAAAAGGAAAACCAAACGAAATAAACTCAGTATATCGCATTGGAAACTGATGTTTCCAACGCCTCCTCTGTCTGGTTACCCTCACGATGACCTGATTTGGATGGCTGCAATGGAACAATACCGAGTATGGCTGCACAGAGAGAAGCTGGAATATGCGATGTTAATACCACAGAGAGTTCAGGGAAGACCAGCCAATAAGAAAAAACAGACAAGCAACAGGATAAAACAACCACAAAACCGAAAATGATGAAAAGCAAGAAAGAAAGGGGGCAAGAAAGAAAGAACATCAACAACCGACACCAAAAAATGCAGAAAAGATCAAAGGACCACATGGTCATTCCACTGGGATCAATAATGTTCTTTGATGAGAAAAACATTTTTATATCCTTTCCAAATTCTAGTACAGCTCGGTGCCTTGGGTGTGCTTTGGCTTCCTGATTAAAACATTAACACAAACACAAACATAAACAGTGACACTCTTCCTCACCTCAGTCCCAAAGCAGAGTCAGATGTAGATAGTTTTTTAGAGAATGACCTGAGGGTAATGAGGATTGATGTTGCAATTTGGAAAATGGGTTACTTAATACATGCATCTTTAAATATGCGAGCAAACACGTGCACACATTCATTCTCTCTCTCTCTCTCTCTCTCTCTCTCTCTCTCTCTCTCTCTCTCTCTCTCTCTCTCTCTCTCTCTCTCTCTCTCTCTCAACACCACAAGACCATCGAAACCAAACGGAAATCTCTGTCTGTCTGTCTGTCTGTCTGTCTGTCTGTCTGTCTCTGTCTCTCACTCTCTCTCTCTCTGTCTGTCTGTCTGTCTGTCTGTCTCTCTCTCTCTCATGATCACACACGCACGTACGCATAGCACACGCAAGCAAGCATGCATACACACAAGCACAAACGCGCGCGTGCGCCAGCGCGAACACACACCCACACACACACACACACACACACACACACACACACACACACACACACACACACACACACACACACACACACACACACACACACCATGCTTAGCTTTGCGAAGAAGACCAGTTTCCATTCTGACCTTTACAGTCACTCTCAGACTCCCCGACAGACACTTCAGTCCGGTCAGGAACGGGCGCGTCTGACCTTCACTGCCAGCAGACCAGCAGCCCTGTAAGACTGCACTTTAATGTAACAGTGCCAGAACTGCTGAAAGCCTTTTCATCCAGACGTTCTTGTCCTCAGACCAGCCTCCTTTAGTGTTTGCATGGCGAGCGTAGGAACATTGATCCGTCTCATCTTTATCCTCCTTGTCCACGTTTTCACCAGCCTGTCTGCCCTCCTGAACTTTCAATCTGCCGGTGTTAGCAGTTCGCAGAGGTAGACCTAAGTGGTGTCCCAAATGCTGATTTCTCAATAACATCTTTCATACCCCTTTCATCTGATGCGTCCTCATAATTTCTGTTTTGTCGTTGTACTGTATTCGTCCTTGCTGTAGAAAGACGACATCGAAGGCCTTGAAAACAATTTCAACAAATGGTGACTGAAAGAGCAACATCAAAAATCTTAATGAAGTTAACGGTGGAAATGGAAACCATGGATAAGAGCAAGCTCTTGGAGATCAGTGACACTAGAAGGAACTTAAGACTGCTAAGAGAGAGACTTAACGGAGAGAGAGAGAGAGAGAGAGAGAGAGAGAGAGTGGAGAGAGAGAGAGAGAAGAGAGAGAGAGAGAGGGAGAGAGTTCAGATAACTTAAATTCAGATAATTTGTTCGTGACAGGTCATAGTCCCTAACGAAGGGGTGTGTGAACATACACAGCACAATAATTGTAAACAATTATAAAACGGTATGAAGCAAAAGCCAATCGTTCTCGCATGTTCAGAAGAAACAAGAAGAGAGGAAAGAGAGAGAGAGAGAGAGAGAGAGAGAGAGAGAGAGAGGAGAGAGAGGACGGAGAGAGAGAGAGAGAGAGACGAGAGAGAGAGAGGAGAGAGAGGAGAGAGAGAGAGAGAGAGAGAGAGAAACGAGAGTTCCAATGTGGAAATGAAGAATGCAAAGGGAAGACGAAGTGAACTACATTTCACTACATTAAGAAAAAAACAATAATAATAAAGTGAAGAAAACGTACGACATCAACACGAAAAAAAGTCGTGAAGGCTATAAAGCACCAAACAAAACCAACGTAGCTAAAGTCAGAACCGTTTAAGACAGAGATGGGAACTGTCTCACGCAGGGAAAAGACACTTTGAAAAGGTGGACTGAGTGTTGTTCTGAACCCTACAACAAACTGAGCAGAGGAGACCCGTGTGTGCTCACAGTAAAGGATGACTTTCCAGTACATCGTTAAGAAGTCAAAGTCACAATAAAATCGCTAGGAAAAATATGTACTAAGCCTCCAGGGTTCAGCAACATCCCTGCAGAACTTGGAAAACATGGCTAGGAGGCAGACATGGATCTCTGCAACAAAGTCTGATCTTCTGTGCCCTCTCTTTAGAACTTTTATCATCACCTTGATCATTATTAAGAGTCTTTATAATTCACGTTCTTCTTTCAAAGTTGAGGTCTCAGTGCTTTAGAATTCGAACTCTCTTTTAAGCACAATGAGCTGTCTACCAGGGTACAGCCGACTTAAGAGCTTCCTGTTGACGCTATTCTTTTTCCCACCCCCCCCCCCCCCCCCCCCCCCCCCCCCCCCCCCCCCCCCCCCCCCCCCCCCCCCCCCCCGCCATGCAGTCCAATATGGGTCAGTTTTTTTTCAAATTGTTCCTTCGATTTTTCACGGACAATGCATGCTATATGTCTGCGTGTCAGCCATTCCAAAGGCCAGACTGCTCTTCACTCTATGAAAGATGCTGATGGGATAGTATGTGTTGGCAAAATGTCATGTGTGCATTCACGCTCCAAATCTCAGTTCATGGTCTAATTCGAAGGACTCTTAGGGAAATGATTTTACAATTAATGTTAACTCCGTAGGACACCATGTCCTTCCCAATCCATTTTCACCACCCCTCAACTCTCGTACAGAAACAGCCGACGGCGATTCGAACTCACGATCCTAGAATCACAAGGATCCCAAGCCCGGTGCTCTATGAGCTGAGCTGACAAGGCCCTGTTACTGCTGAAGACAATTACTCCCACCCTTAACACCAGACACTGCATTGCTCCTGTTGCAACCCCAGCTCTAGCATTCATAATGAACCAATCCACAACGCCAGCTCTAGCATTCATCACGAACCAGTCCACAACGCCAGCTCTAGCATTCATCATGAACTAATCCACAACGCCAGCTCTAGCATTCATCATGAGCCAATCCACAACCCCGGCTCTAGCATTCATCATGAACCATCCACAACCCCGGCTCTAGCATTCATCATGAGCCATCCACAACCCGGCTCTAGCATTCATCATGAACCAATCCACAACCCCGGCTCTAGCATTCATCATGAGCCAATCCACAACCCCGGCTCTAGCATTCATCATGAGCCAATCCACAACCCCGGCTCTAGCATTCATCATGAACCGATCCACAACCTTAGCTCTAGCATTCATCATGAACCAGTCCACAACGCCAGCTCTAGCATTCATCATGAGCCAGTGCACACTATAACTTCACGAGGCATCCTGCCAGCGAATACACTGCAATGTCTTTTCAGTAGCATAAATGATACCTGTTTCAATCCAGTATGAGCAGGGCACCATCTATTGAAGAACTGCATTTATTCTTATTCATTTTTACAACATGGAGGTCCAAGCTTTCTTATTCCTACAGTATGTTTAACTCTTTCTTTTGAAGAAATGATACTGAAGAAGCGAAATGTATTGTTAGTGTGATTCTGTTGCTTGAAGATTAACAGAGTGAAAAGAGGGGATAGAGCTTAAAGTATTTCCAGCTTCGCACAAATCGTGTCTGTTGTCTCCTTAACGTCAGGCACCAGACAGATTAACAACCACTCACAGCAGTCGTCAATACCGTCCGCCCACACCACACAGCTGAATGGTCGGTCCCAGGAGCTGCGTGTAACACACGGTTCCAGAACAGTCCAAATCTTTCACTGGAAGGAACTGCAGTTTTGCCGAACTGCCAGGCCTTGGTATACATTGTATTCGCTTTCTCTCTCTCTCTCTCTCTCTCTCTCTCTCTCTCTCTCTCTCTCTCTCATGAAAAATATGTAGGGGGTAGAGCGAACATTGTAATGATAGTGAGTTTTGGGGACAGAACAGAAATACAAAAAACGTACCAAGGAGGAAATGCGTGCGGAAGGAAGGAAGTAGACGACATTGTTTAAATCGAAGCAAGAATAATGACCACGAGACACAGAAAGAAAGGGGGGGGGAAAACCCAAGATCTGCCACAAGAGGGGGGGGGGGGGGGGGGGGCCAAGATCTGCCACAAAGTAAGAAAACAAACAGAACAGGATCTGCTCACTACCGTAGGTTTCCATCACTGCCAGAGAACGGGCCTGCTTTCTTTGGGTTAACGAAGACAAGCCAGCTCTGTTGACCACTGTGATTGAGTAGGGAAACACTAGAGAGAGAGAGAGAGAGAGAGAGAGAGAGAGAGAGAGAGAGAGAGAGAGAGAGAGAGAGAGAGAGTAAACCAGAGAGAGAGAGAGAGAGAGAGAGAGAGAGAGAGAGGAGATGGAGTGGAGGAGAAGGTGGAGGAGACTGTATGTTTAGGCAGTTTTTTTTTAAGAACCTGACCCGTATTCTTTCCTTAGACAAAAAAAAAATGGGGCAAGGTCTTATTCCTGTGTGTATTCTAGGAGAGTTTGTGTTGCTGTCAACGTCTGGAGTGATTGTTTGATTCTACTCTGTGATTGACTGACTGGCTGTCTGTACGCTGCTCTCTCTCTCTCTCTCTCTCTCTCTCTCTCTCTCTCTCTCTCTCTCTCTCTCTCTCTCTCTCTCTCTTTCTCTCTCTTTGTCTGTCTGTCTGTCTGTCTCTCGCTCGC
>JADBJO010003228.1:167500-175000 GCA_016801955.1 Conus betulinus
GGAACACTAGAGAGAGAGAGAGAGAGAGAGAGAGAGAGAGAGGAGAGAGAGAGAGAGAGAGAGAGAGAGAGAGAGAGAGAGAGAGAGAGAGAGAGAGAGAGAAGAGAGAGAGAGAGAGAGAGAGAGACAGAGAGAAGAGAGACAGACAGACAGACACAGACAGACAGACACAGACAGACAGAGAGAGAGAGAGAGAGAGAGAGAGGAGAGAGAGAGGGAAGAGGGTTGGAGGAAGGAAGAGAGGAACGAAGTGTGGGCGGGGGTAATTTAAGGCAGTTGTTTTTTTCTTAAGAGTCTGACCCGTTTCTTTCTGTTAGAAAAGCAGGGCAATAGTCTGTGTTGAACTTTTCCATTGGTATTCCGTGCAGATTCTTAGAAAGTTTGTGTTTTCAGTGAAGAGCTTGTCTGATTGTTTGGTCCTCCTACTCTCTGATTGACTGACTGACTGACTGACTATGACAGGATGTCGCCACAGACCACGGTGTGGAGGGACATTAAAGCTAGCGTCACTGTGAAAGCAAGACATCTCTTTGGAGACCTGTTTTGTCTGATTATGATCATTGAGAAGCTGGAAGGTGCTATGGGATACCACGTTAGACTAAGACAATAAGTATGTACCTTTCCCTTCATTTAGATCCTAACATCAAACAAGATCCAAGCAACATTGACGCCCGCCCACAGTGTTGGCAAGTGTTGAGCAAGAAATTGAGACACGCTTCTGTGAAAAGGACGACACTGCTGGGTTCTAGTCTTTCCCCATCTCAGCTCACAACAAACTCAGTAACCTTGCGGAGGAAGCAGCTGAGGCCGAGAAATCCCACAGAAAATCATGCCTTCTGATGGTTTTTTTGAATCCCTAACATCCCAACCACAGCCACAGTGCTGCTGCGCGACTGTAGCTAGTGAGGAGCAAGTGATTCATGGCAGAGCTCACTTTTTCACAGAGACAAGTACAATTTTTTTTTTTATTGTGGAAAATGGTGAAAAGCAAACAAGAAAGTTTTACGAATCAAGTTCAGAGCAACCTGATACATAATCGTCACATACAGCAAAACCGCCCAGTCAGTGTAAACAATCTTTCCGCCACAAAACATACCACATACAACTGAATTTCCCGTCCTTCAGTTCAGAGGAATCTCGTTTGGATAGTTTTTTTTTTTTTTTTTTTTTCACCAGCCACCCTGCCATTGAGGACAGCTTAGGAAAGTACTTCCCTCTAGACGTTTGGCATCTTCGATCCGGCCAAGACCCGACAACCAGGGGAGAACGTAAATGAGAGTTATGGCCCCTTGGGTGATACGAGACAAGTGCTTCCAGCAGGTAGAATTTGGTAATGGATTCCAGACACCAAGGAAGTTGTGTATATGAGCTGATGGCGGAGCCATGGAGGCGAGAATGGGTACAGAACTAATCTGCTGGAGACATCAGCGTTGGTCTACGGGACAGGTCCAGACTGTTAGTTGGACAGCATTATGTGACAGTTTTAGTGGTGGGAGGGAACATAGGTGGAAAAAAATCCTGCATGTTGAGAGGTGTGGTCAAACGTTTTTATGGGGGCTGCTTCCATCAAACTCTTCGTCGATCTTCGTTCGTTCGTTTAGTATTCTTTACTTTTTTTCCCCAGCCCGAATATATCAAAATACACTGGACTATTAAGTCGGCTCCAGTCGATCTGTTGTGTATCTGCTGCATATCGACATCGTGTAATGTAGGTGCACTTTATTATAGGGAACTCCAAATATGCACGGAATGTGTCAAACCAGGTATTATAGGCTATCGATTAGTACCCGACACCCCTTCCTCTGTTTGTTGTTTTTATTATCGTTTTAAATGCATTTAGTTGGATTGAAATCTCTGCCTTGGAATTATTCAGTGTCTTGATTGGTTTTGACCCTACATCAATTGTCGTTTGTTTTACCATCTGAATATATATATATATATTTTGCAACCTGAAATCATAATAATCGTGAATGTAGCAAGGCATATGTTGTCATGATCAGAGAGAAATGAGGAAAGTATCTTTTTGAATGTATATGTTTTCCCTATGAAACAAGAAACATGATGATAAAACAGAAGTTTAAACACTCTGAAACAGAACGAGCAGTTAATACACAGAACATTTAAATCATCATCGATAAATCACACGCGACTGTATTTCACACTCTATGCAAACATACACGTAGTGCAACAAAGAATATGAATCTTCCAACATTTTAGCTTCTTTCTCCTGTATGTCCTGCAAAGATGATAACGTGCCTTGCAAGGATTTCCTGCTACCAGCTTCGTGTTTAAGACGACGACCTGGAAGTTTGCCTTGTAGTTCAGTTTGGAATCACACACAAACCCTTACTCTTCGAAGCAGTTAGTGCCCATCAGTTTACCATCACTGAGGCGTTGACACACAAACCCTTACTCTTCAAAGCTGTCAGTGCCCATCAGTTTATCATCGCTTGGGCGTTGACACACACTAACCTTTACTTTTCAAAGCAGTTAGTGCCCATCAGTTTACCATCACTGAGGCGTTGACACACAAACCCTTACTGTTCAAAGCAGTCTGTGCCCATCAGTTTACCATCACTGAGGCGTTGACACACAAACCCTTACTGTTCAAAAGCAGTCTGTGCCCATCAGTTTACCATCACTGAGGCGTTGACACACAAACCCTTACTGTTCAAAGCAGTCTGTGCCCATCAGTTTACCATCCCCATTGACACACAAACCCTTACTGTTCAAAGCAGTCTGTGCCCATCAGTTTACCATCCCATTGACACACAAACCCTTACTGTTCAAAGCAGTCTGTGCCCATCAGTTTACCATCACTCAGGGCGTTGACTGGCCCTCTCTGCATCCTGTTGTGTAATCGCTGACAAAGCGTGACTTTCTCTTCTTTCATTTCCTGCTTTCGGCTTCTTTCTCTCTTCCTTCCTTCCTTCCTTCCTTCCTTTCTGCTTTCTTTTCTTTCTTTTCTTTTTTCTTTCTTTTCTTTCTTTCCTTTCTGTCTTTCTTTTCTTTGTCTTTCTTTCTTTTTCTTTCCTTCCTTTCTTTCTTTCTTTTCCTTCCTTCCTTTCCTTCCTTCCCTTTCTTCCTTTTTCTTTCTCTTTCTTTCTTTTTGTCTCTTTCCTTCTTCTTTCCTTTCCTTTCTTTCGTTCTTTCTTTCTTTTCTTTTCTTTCTTTCTTTTCTTCTTCCTTCCTCCTTCCTTTCTTTCTTTCTTTCTTTCTTTTCTTTCTTCCTTCCTTCCTTTCTTTCTTTCTTTTTCTTCCTTTCTTTTTTTCTTTCTTTCTTTCTTTCTTTCCGTTGTTTGTTTTTTTCCTTTTTTTTTTTTTAAGTTCTATCTCGTTGTCGACGGTAATTGGCTCGTGTCTGTCAAGGGAACGAGGGCATGTTTTTTCTTTTGTTTCGGTTTTTTTTTCATTTTTTTTTATTTTATTTTGTTTGTTTTTTTTTTTGCATTGATTGAATAATGACCTCCCTACCACCCTGTTTTGTTCACGTCTCGGTGTGAAGAGCATTTCTCTCTTGATCGGTCCAATTGAAATCCTGACATTCTTCTTTTTCGCTGTTTCTCGCTGCCCTACGACCTTAATTAATGTTCGTCTGACTTTTTCTACTCATGAACGCATTTCTAGGCACGTTTCGACGCTCCCTGTCTTTCTCTTGCATACATTCGGGAACCGCTGATATATGATATCATAGCATGTATAATCATCTTTCTTTTTCAATCAAGAACTCTACATTTCCTTGTTCCATCGGTCCTCCTCCCCTCCCCTCCTCTCCCCCTCCCTCCCCTCTTACTCCACTCCCACAATCTCTTCCCCCTTCCCTCCCATCCTCGCATTCACTACTAATGCTGGAACTGTTTCTGCGTAATGTGTATCCCTGATTTCTGAGAAAGAAATCTGCCCTGTAATGCTCTCTTCACTCTGCTTCATTTTTCTGTACTGTTCCCCCCCCCCCCTCCACCCCCCCCTCCACCCCCCCCCCCCCCCCCCCCCCCCCATTTATTTTCGATCTTTGTGGCCCCATGTTAATGCCTTTGTTTGTAAAGACAAAAAGTACATTTTTGTTTTCTAGTGACATTGTATATGACATGTTTGTTTCTACACTGTAATTTCGCAACAAAATAGTGTTTGATCACTTGAAAGTTTATCAGCAGTCCATTCTACCTGTTATTTGCAAAAGCGGTTTTTCTTTATGCATATGGTTGCTGTGCAGAAACAATTGTTTAAAAATAATACTATTCACTGTTACAGGAAACTTTGTTACAGAAAGCAAAGGGGATTAGATGTAGCAGTCAGTTCGACTACTTCTGTTTACGGGATTCCTTGATTATATTATGTTACACACTGCTATGACGTGTGTGTGTGTGTGTGTGTGTGTGTGTGGTGTGTGTGTGTGTGTGTGTGTGTGTGTGTGTGTGTGGTGCTCGCTCTCTCTCTCTCTCTCTCTCTCTCTCTCTCTCTCTCTCGCTCTCTCTCTCTCTCTCTCTGTCTGAAAAAAAAGGAGTTTTTGCTTTCATTTTTTTTCATCTAGTGAGATCCCTTAGAATAAGCTGGGCTATAAAAGTACTGACCCCCCCAATTTCCGGCTAACGCACCTGTCAAACTATCAAGATTCCTCCTCGATGGCCTTCAGATGGGATAAGCCACTACTTGTGGGCGGTTTAGGATTCACTTTGCCATTGCGACGAATTCTGCCCATGATCCTTGCTTGATCCGTAGGTTTAACACGCAGATTCTCTACAGGAGTCAAGTCAAGCTAGAAACCTGAGCAATATTTACAGTCAATTTAGAATCATTTGTGAAATCTGTATGGCCTCAAAAAAGCACAGCTGGCTTACTGGGAAAAAGATGATATCCTATGAATAAAAGGGAGATTAAACACACACACACACACACACACACACACGCACGCGCACGCACGCACGCTCGCACGCACACACACACCCACACACACACACACACACACACACACACACACACACACACACACACACACACACACACACACACACACACACACACACGCACACACCAGTTAAGTCCCCATTTCCATAAAAGCGCACACGGATCAGGCCCTAAGTGGCCTCTTTCTACAAATTAACAAGCTTCATTCAATTCGTTTTCCATACATCAATCGAAAGTGGATGTCGTGTATGTTGTAACGGCTTTGAGCTGGAACTGAGAAGAGAAGAGTTGGATGCGTGGCCTGAGTAGGGTTCCTCCTGCTCTATCAGGTTGGCCGTGGCGTTTGATGCCCAAGGTGATGTATCTGCGGTCAAAGCTTTAGTGGGACTGTTTACGTTTTAAAACGTTCGCACTCAAGTTGCGGCGTTTATGGTCCGGTCCCAAAGATTTCTTTTCTATTCAATGCTAAACTGAGACAGAGCAGCCCTCAGATTTATTACCGCATGCAGATGACATAAACCCTAACTCATGTCTCTCTCTCCTCCCCCCCCCCCTCTCCTCTCTCTCTCTCTCTCCTCTCCTCTCTCTCTCTCTCTCTCTCTCTGTGTGTGTGTGTGTGTGTGTGTGTGTGTGTGTGTGTGTGTGTGTGTGTGTGTGTGTGTGTGTGTGTGCATATGCACAAACGCGTGTGCACGTGCCTGTGTGTGCATGTGGGTAAGAGGGAGGGAGGGAGGGAAGGAGGGAGTGGGGGAGATCACCTGAATGGCTGCTCCCCATGTGAATTGTGATTTCCTGTTTAAAACCACGCTGGCTTCGTGCAACGAAGTTTGATTTGTTCGATGGCAGACATCGTTCTGACGTCAGTAATAAACACAACGTACACGCCACGAAACAATCCATAAAGAGTTGTTGCTGAGAGTTATTTGGGACTTGAGCATGCAGTCTCCAAACATAACAGAAGAGACGTGGAACTAATTAAGCCCTGACTGGGCTGTCTAGAGGGAAATTGATTTTAGGGGATCCTGAAGCTATCCGACTCACGACTCACGATACGGCGTTAAGCTCTCACCTCCCTGTGTTAAATAATAGCTTTAATCGACACGGTCTGTGATTGTCTGGCATCATTTTGGTTTATAAGTGACAAGAAGATCGGAATGGAAGTTTTTTTATACGTCATGTTGGCAGTCAGAGAGAGAGAGAGAGAGAGAGAGAGAGAGAGAGAGACAGACAGACAGACAGACAGACAGACAGACAGACAGAGAAAGACAGACAGAGAGAGAGAGAGAGAGAGAGAGAGAGAGAGAGAGAGAGAGAGAGAGAGAGAGAGAGAGAGAGAGATGGAGATTTATCAGGGTATAGGGATTGTCAGTATTGTACGTTTTATACAAATAGTTTCCTTTATTTACCATGTACATATCTGGGGTTTTAAGTTGCAGACAGAAACACACATCCTTTCCATGAAATGCTGTGTAAGAGTATTTTTGTCTGACAAATTATTCCGTTTTGACCATAAAACAGTTCAGTTGTATAGAATTTAGACGGATTGATGTGGAAGTAAAGAATTATTCAGATTCTGGCAATACAAACTGAATATGGGTTGGGGAATTAATGTTCACATACCGAAATGTAAAACCTCACACTCTGTGCTTTGTGAAAAAGAAAACTGCCGAATTCCTGATTCACCGCCTTTCAGTGTGATAGCGTTGTTGGGGGGAAAAGTTTCTGAAACAAGTGTTTGCATGTGTTACCTTTCATGCTGACCATCTCCACAAATTCCACAGTGTTAATCGAAATTGAAATTTTAATCGCTAGCCTATCCGTTGTTCTTGAAGTTTGTGTCCTTGCATGCTGGATGTATGAGTTCTAGGACGAAGACTGACGCACCTGAAGGCTGCAGTCTTAATCCATGCTCGTCAGAGTCAGGATCACGAAGACTCGGTGCTATATGAAATGCCATCAGCTGGTACCTCAACCAGCAGCGGCAAGAAATTGCCAGAAGCGTTTTCTTTTTCATTTGTAAGAAATACGTTTTCCCTCTCTCTGTCTCTGTCTGTCTGTCTGTCTGTCTGTCTGTCTGTCTGTCTGTCTCCCTCTCTCTCTCTCTCTCTCTCTGAAAAATAATAATAATACTTTGGAAACCACACTCTGTGAAACAACAACAACAGAGATCACGCACAAAAGTGAGCAGTTCAGGGAGACTAGCGATGCTCGAACAGAGTAAAGAGTTTTTTCTCATCTTCTGTAGAAAACAAATGTGAACAACAACATCCAACACACACGAAGATATAACGATGAGAGGATGAAAGGTCCGCCAGAGAGTGCCCTGGAGGGACGAGACGGCACCCCATCCCCCACATGGTACAGGAGCTGATCGAACCAGACAGTCAGTCACTATTGGCTCTCTTTACTGTTGACAGACGAGAACGAGAAACTGAACTGGGAAGTCTCTGGATGCTGCAAGTCTGCAGTCACGGAGAGAGAGAGAGAGAGAGAGAGAGAGAGAGAGAGAGAGAGAGAGAGAGAGAGAGAGAGGAGAGAGAGAGAGAGGAGAGGAGAGAGAGAGAGAGAGAGAGAATGCGAATGCGAGCGTTTAAT
>JADBJO010003228.1:182500-197500 GCA_016801955.1 Conus betulinus
AATCCCTACAGCAATAGCACGGAAATACGATCAACAAAATTAAGTGTTGGAAGGGGAGAGTTTCGTCGCTTTTCTTCTGCAAGACTTGAGAAAATAAGGGGGAAAAAAAGTGCATATTATTACTTCAGAGAAAAAGGGTAAGATGGGACGGAAAGGACAGTGAAGTAAAGAGTGGGAGGAGAGAGAAGAGGAATGAAGAGAGGAAGTGAGAGAGAGAGAGAGAGAGAGAGAGAGAGAGGAGAGAGATAGAGAGAGAGACAGAGAGAAGGACAGAGAGAGGGACAGAGACAGAGAGATCACGGAGGGGAAGGAAAAACAGTAAGGATGAAGACACTGAGAAAAAAGAACCAGGCAGAGACGGGAGGGAGACTGATCTGCAGACTAAGTAAGTACCTTCAAAGAACAAAATCAACGATGCACAAGCTTTTTCTGTTTTAGGGCAAAACCTATCTTGCTGGATATTAGAAAAGGAGAATCTTTGTGGATACTTGGTAAAGAGGAGATGAGAGGCGAGTAAGAGAGACAGGAGAGAGAGAGGGAGAGAGAGGATTAGAGACGGAGAGGAGAGGAGAGAAGAGGGAAGAGACAGAGAGAGAGAACAGAGAGACGAGGAGACAGACAGAACAAACAGATAGCACAGAGATGAAATATAAAAAGCTTATCACTTCTACGGGCCAAGCCACTGCCTGAGGCCGAAGCCCTAAAATAAACAAAAAACGGTGCAGAAGAAAACGACCGAAAAAAAAAAAAAAAGCGAAAGACAAGTGACAAGATGGGGTGGAAGTGCGAGGAAAACATAGAGGGGAGATAGCCAGACACACTAACAGATAGAGAGAGAGATAGAGAGAGGCGAGAGAGGAGATTTTGGAGAGAGAGAGAGACGCGGATATCGAGAGAATTCCCCTCAAGAACAGCAGAGGCCATGTAAAGTATTCTGTGTTTGTAAAAAACAATCTCCCTCCTCTGGTGGCAGAAAGACGTGGAGCTACATTTATTAATCCCCCCAAGCCCCCCCCCACTCACCCCAACCACCCACCCCACCCCGGGGAGATCTCAGAAAACTTGCGCTGTGACTGCCAAGTTAAGAGGAGGACAGTTTTTTCAACGTGGAGGGGGGGGGGGGTCAAACCGACAGTCGCGAACATTTGGGGGAGGTTGAACAACTCTCGGTTCTCTCACAACTTTAAGCAAATCCTTTGGAGTACGTGTCATAGTTCTGGACAAAACACAGCTCCTGACCCATCCTCTCCTGACACCTCCCCCCCCCACCCCCCCCCCCCCCCCCCCCCCCACCCCCCTCCCCCCCCCCCATCCCACATATCCCCCCAATCCCACCCCCCCCCCCCCACCACCACTCAACTGCCCCTATGTCCTACTTAACCGCCTCCTGACTTTCACACTCGAAGGCAAGCGCGCGGCGCAACACAACACCACACACAACACACCACACACACACACACACACACACACCCACACACAACACACACACACCCACACACACACACTGACTGACTGAACACCCCCACTGTAAGATGAACATAGTGTTTGTACTGACACGCACTGCACACACACACACACACAGCACACACACCACACACCCCACACACCACACACACACACACACACACACACACACACACACACACGTCAACTTGTCGTGAACGACTCTTTTTTGCAGAATATTGTAGATGACTTACACTGAGTCTTCCCCATATTTTTTTCCCTCAAATGCGCTCACAAACAGATATATCATTTCAAAACTCTCCCATTTCAGATCTGCGTTCTGAACTTTCCACATATTTAACAAAATGCTAACAAAAACAAAAAAAAGTCTGACCAGAGCGATATAAGGCATTTCTAGTGCCAAAGGCCGAAAAGATTTCACAAGTTTTTATGAAAACCGTTGGGCAAAGAAAATGAATATTGTTGACAAAGAAAACGACAGAGGGGAAGCGTTACTGACCATGTATGCCTGCTGTAACGATGACAGAATGAAGCTCAGCCTTGCTTTATTCTGTTTTTTTTGTTTTATGCTTGTGTTGCTGCAGGCGCGCGCACGTACGTGTGAATAGGTGGGTGTATTGATTGTGGGGTTTTGGGGAGAGGGCGGCAGGGAGAGGGGTGGGTGGGGGAATGGAACGTGGAGAGAGGGGGATCCCTTCAGCAAAAGCATGCAAACACGATCAACAGAATTAAGGGTTGTTGGAGGGTGGGGTGTTGTTTTTTCTGCAAGACTTTGTTGGCGGGGGGAGGGGAGGGGAGGGGGGTAGAGAGAAAGAGAATGAGAGACAGAGAGAGTGAGACAGACAGACAGACAGAGAGAGAGAGAGAGAGAGAGAGAGAGAGAGAGAGAGAGAGAGAGAGAGAGAGAGAGGTGCGTTTTTTCATTTGCGAAGAAGAGGATCCTAGGACAGAAGGAAGGGGACAGAGAGAGAGAGAGAGAGAGAGAGAGAGAGAGAGAGAGAGAGACAGACAGACAGACAGACAGACAGACAGACATACAGAGACAGACAGAGAAGACGAGAAGATAAGACAAGACAGGACCAATTTTTATAATTACGAAGATAAGCGACAAACAAAAACAAACAACACAAACTAGTGTTCTTTTACATTCAGTCTTCACCCTGGGTAGAGTCAACAATGTAAAATATACAAGGCAATAAATGTGGAACCTTGGAGAACGAGGATAAAGGATATTTTTTTTTTTTTTTTTTTCTAAATGAGAGAGAGAGAGAGAGAGAGAGAGAGAGGAGAGAGAGAGAGAGAGAGAGAGAGAGAGCGAGAGAGAGAGAGAGAGAGAGAGAGAGGAGACAGAGAGAGAGAGAGAGAGAGAGAGAGAGCCTTAGACTTACTTAGACCTAGATGCTCCCGCGTCTTGCGACACATGAGGCAGTCAAGGCGCTCCACTGTGCACGGTCCTCAGCCAGTTTGCTAGTGTCACTCCATCCTCTGTCAACGAGTCTGAGGTCTCTCTCCCCTGTCCCCCCAGCTCATCCTGGGTCGTCCTCTTTTTTTTTTTTTTCTCTGGCCTGCTTGGGTCCATTTAATGGCTTGGTTTGCAGGTCTTGATGAGGGTAATCTCAAGTCATGACCTAGCCAGCGGAGGCGCCGCTGCAGATGGTGTTTTTATACGGGGAGCTGTTTGGACCTCTCCCTGACCCCTTTCTTTGGTATAAAGTCTGACCATTTGATGCCCAAGATCTTACATAGGCACTTGGTGTCAAAAGCATCCAGGTTTCTTCTCCTGGGTGGTCTTCAGTTGCCAGGTTTCACAGCCATATGGCAGCGTTGAAATCACATTGGAGAGTTATAAACTTCCATTTGATTCCAAGGGAGAAATTTTTTGCTGTTCCATATTTTGTTCAGCTGATTGAATTCTGATGTTGCCTTGCCAGTACGAAACTTCAGTTTATGGTCGAGGTCATTGGCATTGTTGATGGATCTGCCCAGGTATGTGAAGTTCTCTACTTCTTCCACTTATTTTGGTCGATGAAAACGTCTTTTGGCACTTTGTGTTTAGCGGTTAGCGTGTTTTTGGTCTTTATAGCACTACTAGTAATCAGACAATTTTGCCTGCAAACATGCTGATATTTGTCTTAAAGCACCAGCAAATCTTGAGCGGTGCTTGCAAAGAGCGGCTATGTCATCGGCAAAATCCAGATTGACGGGCTGTTTTTCTTTTGGCCACATGATTTCTTTTCTGTGGTTTGTGTGTTCAAAACCCAGTCGATGGCAAGTGAAAAGAGGAGAGGGGAGAGGATACAACCTTGCCTTACCCCGGTGACAACTTCAAACCAGTCACTGTAGTTATCATCTGCCCTGACTGCACTTGAAGTTTATGTAAATCTGCTTTATGGTCAATACAACTTTTTTTGTGAGATGCCGTAGTAAATTAATGATTTTCCGCGGTCTGTGGACAGTGACAAATGCTTTGGTAAAGTCAATGAAGCTGATGGCCAGGGGTACTTGGTGCTCTTCACACTTCTCGATGATCTGTCTTAGTGTGAAGATCTGTTCCGCACAGGATCGTTTCGGGCGGAAGCCTGCCTGTTGTTCCCTGAGCTCATTGTCCACTACATCGCGCAGTCGGTTGAGGACGACCTGGCAGTACACTTTCCCTGGTATTGACAGTGGTTGCCCTTTTTAAGGGAATACAGACGACTTCGCCGTTCTTCCAATCCTCTGGGACACACGCCGGAGTTCCAAACCTGGTTAAGCCCATCCAAGTGACGATTCAGTCACCACCACCTTTAAGCGTTTCACCTGTTATTCCATCGAACCCAGGGGTCTTGTTGTTCTTAATTTTTTATCTCCTCTTCAGTGCAGTCATTAGACAGACAGACAGATAAACAAACAGATAGAGAGAGATAAACATTTAATATATATATATATATATATATATATATATATATATATATACATATATATATATATATATATATATATATATATATATATATATATATATATATATATATATATATGAAGAGACAGACACATTGACAGAAAGTCCCCTCAAAAACAGCAGAGGCCATTCAAAGTATTCTGTGGTGCAGCAAGAACCTTCTTGGGTGACAGAAAGACGTAGACCTACATCTAATCCCCCATCCCCCACCCTCAACCCACCTTCCCTTGGAAGATTTCAGAAAACTTGAGTTTTGACTGTCAACATCACAGGAGGAAAGTTTCAGAATTCATATCAACCCGAGAGTCACGACATTTGGCGTTTAATTAAGAACTATCCGTTTCTCAAAATTTAAAGCAGATCCTTTGGAGAACGTGTCGTAGTTCGACAAACCACAGCTTCTGCACCCCCCCCCCCCCCCCCCCCCCCCCCCCCCCCCCCCATATCCCCCTGATCCTATGTCTACCCTCTTCCTGCCTTCCACACAAACAGGCACGCACGCACGCGTCCGCGGGTACACACACACACACACACACACACACACACACACACACACACACACACACACACACACACACACACACACAGGCGCACACACGTTCACGCATCCACGCACTCACACATGCACAAACACACACACACACACACACACACACACACACACACACACACACACACACACACACACACACACACACACACACACACACACACGGGAGCACGCGCACACCCCACACGCATTCACGTATACTCGCACTCACACACACATACACACACACACACACACACACACACACACACACACACACACACACACACACACACACACACACACACACACACACAGGCGCGCGCACACACGCACACGTATTCATGCATGCACGCACTCACACACACACACACGCACGCACACAGATATACACACACACACACACGCGCGCGCGCGCGCGCGCGCGCTCACACATACACATACATACGCACACATAGACACGCGCGCGCGCGTCCGTGCACTCACACCTCACCCTACCTCCTCCCCCCCCCCCCCCCCTCCAGTCTTTCCCTTTCCACCTCCCGCTTCCCCCCTTAGAACTTCTTCTTCTCAAGATGTATGTGAGGCGCTATTTTGCTAAAATACCACAACAAACAGATACACAAATTAACAAACTAACAACCAAGAGTTAATAAATAACAACAAGCACATACATACATACATACATACAAGCTTACAGACATACATACATTCCTAATACACACACTCATGCATGCATACATTCATTCATTCATACATATAACAAAATGATACACACATGGGGAGGTGAGTGATCATTCATGAGAGCTGCACGCGTTGGCATCAGTCTCTTGTTATTACACTTATTTTAAGTATTAATTATTTGCTAAAGAAGGTTTCTGTGCAAATTAGTGTGTGGCTTCGGTGAGACGAACCCGTCAGTATGATTTTCAAGTAATTTCAATGTGGGACCAAACCTCAGCGGCGAAGAGAGCGTTTCGTCATTGCGAGCAGGCAGCGCTTCAGTGTAAACAACATGGCGGAACAGTGTATTATTCGAGACAGGGATTATACGTGAGCGGTCACTGTGCTGAACTATTCAATGGTTTTAGATTATGTGCTTTATGTGCTTCGTGGGATTCCTGATCGCTCTTCGAAGACATGAGCAACATTGGGGCTTGGTTGCTTAAGAAACAAAAAAGGGTATGTTCGTCTACCTTTGACGAAAGTGACACAAGTTTAAGTGAAAAACAGGATAAGAAAAGAGCGAATAATACAACAGAAATTGAGACAAATACTACAGAGATGGCTTTCCAAGAAGCACTGAACGGTGTGAATGCAAAATTACAGGAAGCGATAGACACCATCAACGAAAAACTGTCGTCTCTGTCGACGCAGAAAGACGTGGAAGAAAATGAGGGGTGAATTAAAAAACCTTACAAATACATTTAAAGAAAAAATAGGCAAGATCGAAGGACTCTTGTCAGATATTCAGTGCACTGCACAGAAATTAGACACAGAAGTGGCACAAGAAAAAAAAGAAGAGCGAAACACACAAAGGACACAGTCAAACACTTGGATATCCGTTTTTTAGACAGTGTGAGAGAGAGAACAGAACGATTTACAACAATGCTCAGGAAGGTGGAATCTCAGAGTGTTTCGTGTGCCTGAACAGCAAAACGAAACCGCAGACGACTGATGTTACTTTCAGGAGTATGGTAATCTTAGATATCCCTTTTTTGTAGATGCTCCCTTCCCTCCCCCCCCCCCCCCCCCCCCACCCACTTCATGTGCCCCTTTTTCCGGGTTTTTTTTTTTTTGTTGTGTGTGTGTGTGGTGTGTGTGTGTGTGTGTGTGTGTGTGTGTGTGTGTGTGTGTGTGTGTGTATTGTTTTTAAAAAAATGCAATGAAATGTTTATTATAAAAAAAATATACATACATACATACATACATACATACATACATACATACACACATACTTACATACACACACACACAAACATACAACAATGAATAAATAATATATGGAAAAGAGTAAACTAAATGAATGTAAAGTAGCAATAAAACAGAAAGAATAAATAATACAGAGAAAAACGAAAACCAAAAACAATAGTGCCGACATTAACGTTTATTACACACACACACACACACACACACCACACACACACACACACACACACACACACACGGGCGCGTGCATGCACACAAACACGTGCGGACATAGACACACTCACAAACACAAGCGCGCACATCACCCCCCCCCCTCTCTCTCTCTCTCTCTCTCTCTCTCTCTCTCTCTCTCTCTCTCTCTCTCCCAAAACATTGTGAAAACTAGGAAAAAGCGGTGACAAATACGTTCTTTGAAAAACAAAGAACACAACCTTTCCACACACTAGCCTGATTTCTTAAACATCTTCTAGACAATGATTTGTCGATGTTGGCAAAAGCATTTCGGTAAGCCATAATCGATAATTAGGGTTTTGTTTGTTTTGTTTGTTTGTTTTTCTTGTAATGGGAACGGTTTTTTTATTTGTTTATATGGTTGCTATTTTTTTTTTTTCAGTTTTTTCTATCCGTCCTACTTTGCCTATGCCCGCGATCAACTCGTTGTCCACCGCTTATTCCTGCCTTTCCTGGTCTCATTCTCACTTTTCTTCCTATCTTAACCCTTACCCGCACCTGAATCTCTCTCTCTCTCTCTCTCTCTCTCTCTCTCTCTCTCTCTCTCTCTCTCTCTCTCTCTCTCTCTGTCTCTCTGTGTGTGTGTGTGTCTGTCTGTGTGTGTGTCTGTGTGTGTCTGTTGTCCGTCTCCCGCTTTCTCTCTGTGTCTCTTCTCTGTCTCTTCGTCTGCCTATCTCTGTCTGCCTGTCTGTCTGTCTGTCTGTCTGTCTGTCTCTCTCGGTCTCTCTGCCTCTGTGTGTGTGTGTGTGTGTGTGTGTGTGTGTGTGTGTGTGTGTTGTGTGTGTGTGTGTGTGTGTGTGTGTGTGTGTGTGTGTGTGTGTGTGTGTGTTGTGTGTGTGTGTGTGTGTGAGTTTGTTTGTCAGTCTGACTCTCCCGCTCTTCTGTCTGTCTGTCTGTCTGTCTGTCTGTCTGTCTGCCTGCCTGCCTGTCTGTCTGTCTGTCTGTCTGTCTGTCTCTGATTCACACAGGCGTCACATTCACCGCAGGGCGTTTCTGCACAACCCACAGGGCACTGCAGGCACTGCAGTCAGTGTTGTGATTATCTACAGGACAGAGATCATATATCCTCCACCACTCCCTCTTTTCCTCCTTTCCTTTCTTTCTTTCTCTTTTGGTTTTTTTTTTTTTTTTTCTTTTTTTTTTTTTTTTTTTTTTTTTTTTTTTTTTCCGCAGGATGTAATGAGCATCGGAGGAAACCGTGATAATTACACCCCGGCAGCCGCACGCAGAATGTAATGACAATGCCCACCCCCCCCACCCCCCCCCCACCCCACCCCCCTGCACTCCCGATTCCTCTTCCACCACACCACCCCCTACCCCTACTCCCCAAGGGTTCCTATCTTCCGCCAAAAACGTTATGCAGACAAAAAAGGAAGAGAGAAAGAGACAGACAGATACACAGACAGATAGTGACACACAGACACAGAGAGAGAGAGACAGAGAGAGAGGAGAGAGACAGACAGACTGACAGATAGACAGACAGACAGGCAGATAGGCAAGCACGCAGGAGAGAGAAGAGAGAGAGAGAGAAAGAGAGAGAGAGAGGAGAGAGAGAGAGAGAGAGCCAGACAGCAGGCAGGCGGACAGACAGACATAATTATGTTTCTTGTACCACTCTAAACTTTTGTTTCATTTCGCTCAAAGCAATGGGACACAACGATTCTTTTCTACTCTGTATGAAGATAACCCTTCCCTTCTACCCATACCTCCAGGCCCCTCATCCCTCCCTACCCCCTACCCCCTGCCCCCCACCCCACCCCCAAAGGTTGATGATGTTGACAACATGCTGCTGGATAATCGCAATCTGCCAAAGTCAGCAGAGTAGCCTCTGGCATTCGCTCCGACATAGATCATCATCATCATATCTTGATGTATACTGATGAAGGAGAACCAGAGGGGAAAGTGGTGGAGAGAGAAGAGAGAGAGAGAGAGAGAGAGAGAGAGAGAGAGAGAGAGAGAGAGAGGGAGGGAGGGAGGGAGGGAGGGAGAGAGCGAGAGAGATTTTTTTTTCATATAACAGGCCAAGGAAGGAGAACGAAGGGGAAAGTGTGTGAACATTCATAAACACTAGAGAGAGAGAGAGAGAGAGAGAGAGAGAGAGAGAGAGAGAGAGAGAGCGAGAGAGCGAGAAGGAGGAGACAGGAAGGGAAGTGGGAAGGGGTGGGGGTAAGGGTACAGTGGGAGATGGGGGGGGGGGGGGGGAGAGGGTGGGAAGGATAAAGGAGGACGTTCCGAAAGAATGCCTCTGAGTTAAAAGCCGTTATGTGTATTATACATCGAAGGCGCGGGGGAGGGAAGGGAGACAGGGAGAGACATGGGAAGATGCTGAAGCAGAGAATGGGGGGGGGGGGTAGGAAATGAGGAGGTGTGGAGGAATCAAGGAAAAGGATAGACTGTGAGGTGCAACAGGGGAAACGAGAAACGTAAAGTGTTGTTTTTTTTTTTTTTTTATTCTTTCATCGACAGTAAATCAGTCAGGATGAATCCGAAGCCATTGAATTTCGTTCGGTTGTGATTTGAGGAGGAATCAAAATCAAACGAACACTCGCCAGGGAAAGAAACTTGCAGACAACCTGTGTTTTAATGCCACTATGCTTTTTTTTTTTTTCTTCGGCAAAGAAGTAAAATGAAAAGAACGAAAGAAAGAAACGGAACAAAGACAAATAAAAATGAAAATCAGCACGGCAGCACGCTCTTAGATAACTGATATTTTCCCATCCTCAGTCCTACCCAACCTTTATCTCCGTCTTCCCGTCTGTCTGTCTGTCTGTCTGTCTGTCTGTCTGTCTGTCTGTCTGTCTCTGCCTCTGTCTGTCTGTCTGTCTGTCTGTCTGTAAAAGTTAAAAGAAGAAAAAAGACAGGGTTGATGGCGAAAAATGAACGAAAGAAAGAAGATAAAGGAAAAAAGAAAAAAAAAAAAACCGAGAGACGGGGAAAGGAAGAATGAAAAGATGAAAAAAAAGGGCGAAAGAAAGATGAGAAAGAAGGTGCGGATGACAAAAAGAAAAAGAAAGGAAAAAAAAAAAAAAAACCGGAACGAAATAAAGAAAAAGAAAAAAAAGACCAATATGAAAGACAGGAAAGAAAAGGCAGGGATAAAGGACGACAGATAAAGACATGAAAGACAGTGGAAAACGTCCCCACACAATAAAGCCAGGAGTGACAAAAGAAAAACCACAAACTGGACAGGAGAAAGAAGAAAGAAAGAAAAGAAAAAAAAAGAGAAAGAAAGAAAGAAAGAAAGAGAGAGAGAGAGAGAGAGAGTAAGAAGAAAGAAAGAAAGAAAGAGAGAAAGAAAACAGAAAAAAGCGAAAAAAAAAAAAACAGGAAAAGAAGACAGACAAAAAGGAACCGAAAGCACATAAAGAAAAAAAGAAAAAAAAAGGGGGAGATAGGATGAAAAAATATACACAGAGACCAAAGAATGTTAAAAGAAAGACAGGAAAAAGTAAAACCAAGAAAAGATAGAGACATGAAATACAGGCAAAAAAATGGGTGAAGAGAGGGAAAAAAAGAAAGAGAAGAAATAAAGACAAAAAAAAAACGAAAGAAGGAAGAAAAAAAAAAAAAAGAAATACGGGAAGAAAGATTCAAATGAAGAAAGACAGACATGGAAAGGAGGGAAAATATAGAAAGGAAAGAGAGAAACACGAAAAATTAAGAATAAAGAAAATCAAGTATAGACAAGTGTAGAGAAATACACCAAAGGATCAATGAAATAGAAGCAAAGTCGAGAAGGAACAGAGAAGTCATGATTTGTGCAGATGGTAATTATAGAACTATAGAACTCATCGATAAGAACAGTCCTCAAGGGACACCACACACACACACACACACACACACACACACACACACACACACACAACACACACACACAAACACACACACACACACAACACACACACACACACACACACACACACACACGCACAGCACACACACACACACACACACACACACACACACACACACACACACACACACACACACACCACAAACACACACACACACACACACCACACACACACACACACACACACACACACACACCACAAACACAAACACACACACACACACACACACACACACACACACACACACACACACACACACACACCACACACGCACACATGGACATATATACACACATGCACGCACGCACGCACGCGCGCACAGACAGACAGACAGACAGACACACACACACACAGACAGACACACACACACACACACACACACACACACACACACACACACAACACACACACACACACACACACACACACACACACATATTCATGTTACGGATTTTGTACCTGCACTCTCAACCTCTCTCTCTCTGTCTCTCTCTCTCTCTGTCTCTCTGTCTCTCTGTCTCTCTGTCTCTGTCTCTCTCTCTCTCTCTCTCTCTCCTCTCTCTCTCTCTCTCTCTCTCTCTCTCTCTCTCTCTCTCTCTCTCTCTCTGCCGTCTTTTTCCCTCAAAAAACAATATTCGTTCGGTCGTTCGTTCGTTTGGTCGTTCGTTCGTTCGTTTGGTCGGTCGTTCGGTCGTTCGTTCGTTCGTTCGCTCTCTCTCTCTCTCTCTCTCTCTCTCTCTCTCTCTCTCTCTCTCTCTCTCTCTCTCTCTCTCTCTCTCTCTCTCTCTCTCTCTCTCACCTCTCACTGTCTCTCGTCCAGTGCTGTCTGGGCATCTCTTTTGAAGTCGCATGCTATGGGCTATAGAAGTCGGCGGCATCGGGGTCCGCCTGTGTATTGACCCAAGAAGCCACCGCGAACAAATACCCCTTTGTCCGCCCTTCCTCCCTGCTCCGTCTCTTTGTCTCTTTGTCCAGTTGTCTCCCTGCTGCTTTGTTTCTCTCCCCTACGCTTCTTTTCCTTCTAATCATCCCTTCTCCCCGCCCCACCCTGCTCCATCCTCTGTCTGTCTGTCTGTTTACTGTCTGTCTGTCCGTCTGTTTACTATCTATCTGTTTACTGTTTGTCTGTTTACTGTCTGTCTGCCTGTCTGTCTGTTCCCCCCCCCCCCCCCTCTCACTCTTGTTCGTCTGTTTCTTTCTCAGTCTCTTCTTCTTCTTCTTATTCTTCTTCTTCTTCTTCTTCTTCTTCTTCTTCTTCTTCTTCTTCTCTGTCTTCTTCTTTCTTCTCTCTGTCTGTCTGTCTGTATGTCTGTTTGTCTCTGTCTCTCTCTCTCTCTGTCTCTCTGTCTCTCTCTCTCTCTCTCTCCATCTCTCCTCTCCATCTCTCTCTCTCTCTCTCTCCATCTCTCTCTCTCTCTCTCACTCACTACATCCCTCCTCTCTCTCACGTTCGTTCTCTTTATTTCTCGGTCAATTCTTTTCTCTCTCTGTGTCTCTCTCTCTCTTTTTCTGTGTGTCTCCCTCTCTCAACCCCCTTCCTCTCTCTCCCTCTCTCTCCCTCTCTCTCTCTCTTTCTCTGCCTCTCTGTCTTTCTTCTTCTCTCTCTCGCTATCTCTCTCTCTCCTCGCTCTCTCTCTCTCTCCTCTCTACCCGTCGCTCTCTCTCTCTCTCTCTCTCTCTCTCTCTCTCTCTCTCTCTCACTCACTACATCCCCCCCTCTCTCTCACGTTGGTTCTCTTTATTTCTCGGTCAATTCTTTTCTATCTCTCTCTCTCTCTCTCTCTCTCTGTCTCTGTCTCTCTGTCTCTCTCTCTCTCTTTTTCTCTGTCTCCCTCTCTCTCACCCCCCTCTCTCTCTTTCTCTCACTCTCACTCCTCCTCTCCCTCTCTCTCTCTCTCTCTCTCTCTCTAGCTCTCTCTCTCTCTTTCTCTGTCTCTCTGTCTTTCTGTCTCTCTCCCTCCCTCCCCTTTCTCTCTCTCTCTCTCTCTCTCTCTCTCTCTCTCTCTCTCTCTCTCTCTCTCTCTCGTTAATTCTCATTCTTCCTCGGTCAGTGCTCGCACCTGTCCGAGTATAATGACCTGCGTCACGTCCGTCTATTTTTGTTCCTTCTTTCATTCTCTTACATTGGTTGTCTGCCGATCTCACCTGTGTGTGTGTGTGTGTGTGTGTGTGTGTGTGTAGGGGGGGGGGGGGGGGTGTGTGTGTGTGTGGTGGGGGGTGTGTGTGTGTGTGTGTGTGGGGGGGGGGGCGTGTGTGTGGTGTGTGTGCGTGTGTGTGTGGGGGGGGGGAGCGTGTGTGTGTGTGTGTGGGGGGGGGGGGGGGGGGCGTGTGTGTGTGTGTGTGTGTGTGTGTGTGGTGTGTGTGTGTGTGTGGTGTTGTGTGTTGTGTTTGTTTTAACGTCGTTTTCTCCTTTCAGCTGTCTCCATCCCCCTCCTCCGCTCATCACCACAACTCATCCTCCCTACCACCTACCCTACCCATTCTGCACCTCCAATCTTCTCCTGTCAGCTCTGTCCCGTCTACATTCCGCTTCCTCTCTTTCCACCTTCATCTGCCTTGGCGTTTTTTTTTTTTTCTTTCTGTCTTTTATCGTTAAAACCATTTGCTGCTCATCATTGCATATTCAACACCCGTCTTTTGTGTTTTGGAATGAGTTCTTAATGCTTTTTCTTGTGGTTTGTTTTCCATGCTGTTTTGCCGTGGTTTGTGTGTGTGTGTGTGTGTGTGTGTGTGTGTGGTGTGTGTGTGTGTGTGTGTGTGTGTGTGTGTGTGTGTGTGTGTGTGTCTGTGTAGTCCCTAGTACTACAGAGAGCGAGATGCTAATGGAAAAGAAAAGGCATAAACTATCATGATCGAATGAAGACACACACACACACTCTCTCTCTCTCTCTCTCTCTCTCTCTCCTCTCTGTCTGTCTGTCTGTCTGTCTGTCTGTCTGTCTGTCTGTCTGTCTTTCTCACTCCTCTCTCTGTCTCTCTCTCTCTCTCTCTCTCTCTCTCTCCTCTCTCTCTCTCTCTCCTCTCCCCTCTCTCTCCCTCTCTCTCTCTCATTTGTTCTTATTACTCCTCAGTCAGTGCTGGCCACGTGTCATAGCATAATGACCTCCGTCTGACTGTCTGCTGGTCTCATCCTTTTTTTTTTTGTCCCATCTTTTCTGCTACCAACCTCAGTGGCACTGCCCCACGCCGCTCATTCCGACACCCCGTCCACAACCACAGCCCGGCTTGGACCGCCGCAAGCCCCCGCACCGGCAATCCACAGGCAGCAGCCAATGCCAAGTCGTCAAGAGGCAACCCACCGGAGGAGACACTGCGCTGCTGCCGAGTCACTTCGGTGGTGTTCAGCAGCGCCTGTGCTAATCTAAGATACACAGGACACCACCTACTAAGCCCCCTACTGACGACAGTAATTACGTTAGTCGCCACCGCGTCCGTCCAACGACAGCTCCCCATGGACTCGCCGATACCGGTGATCCCGACGGAATCGAATCAAGGCCACAAAAGTGAAGAGGACATCGAAACTGAGGCCGTCACCATGAGAGCAGAACATGAAGGGCCACAGAATTTGAGACTTTTTTTTTATTCATGCTGATCGATGAGAATGAGGATGATGAAGATGATGCTACGGATTTCCTTTCCGGTTGAGACTGCATGACAGGGCTGTATTCTATGCTTCCTTTCATATATCCCGGCGTCAACGAGGCCCGAGAGATACAGACACCCGTAGTGTTGGTCAGAAAATCTGAGCAACACTCTCAGAGACGCATCCATTAAGTGGATGAAACTCGACTGTGTGGTCCCAGTCCTTCCCAACTGAGCCCGTAGCAAACTCAACTCTGGGTAGGAGGCGTCGGGGGCAGACAAACTCCACATGACTTGATGGAATCGAACCCCTGACCTCCCAACCTTGAGTCTGCAACGCGAACCATTTTGCCACAGTGACTGGTGGTTTAACCTCTCTCTCTCTCTCGCTCTCTCTCTCTCTCTCTCTCTCTCTCATCTCTCTTCTCTCTCTGTGTGTGTGGTGTGTGTGTGGTGTGTGTGTGTGTGTG
>JADBJO010003228.1:202500-205000 GCA_016801955.1 Conus betulinus
CGTAGACCGAATCCGTTAGGTTCGGTCACTGGCAGTGTGAAGACGGTGGGTTTTCTGTGCTTGTTTTAGTTATTTCCCTTTTTCCCCATGTTCTGTTCTTCTCTTTATTCGTTTCTGTCTTCTTTCTTTTCCTCTACTTATTGCAATGAAGTCGTCTGATCGTCGACATTTTTTTTCTCTCACCTTCTGTGCTACTTCAGTGACAGTGTACCTACGCCGCTTCTTCCGACCCCTTGTCTATAGTCCACGGCTCTGGCACCAGCAATCCACAGGGAGCTGTCAATGTCATTATCTGGCAAGCCACCAGCGGAGACACTGCACTGCTGCCCATTCACTTTGTGGGGCATTTGTATTTTAGTGATCCAGCGCACGCAGGACACTACATTCTAAGCCCTCTGCTGATGACCCAAACTGCTTGATCGCGGAGTCTGCGTGACTGAGCTCTACTTCCAGAGGGCGCCACCACGCCCGTCCAACGACAGCCCCAGTGAATTTGCCAGTATCGGTAAACTCCGACAGAATCAAATCAAACCCACAGACGCGGAGAGGCCATCGCAGCTGAGGCCACTATGAGAGTAGAGCATGAAAAGCAACAGAAGTTGAGACATTTTTTTGAATGCTGATCGATGGGAATGAGGATGGTGAAGATGATGCTATGGATTTTTGCTTTGGTATGAGACTGTATGACAGAGGAAACTCAATTACGCAATGTTTTATAATATACCGTACAAACAACCTGCACAATTGGTCAGGAAATTTGAGCAACACTTCATTTATTTGGATTTACTTTCACTTTTATTTATTGCATGAATCTCGACTGTGTGGTCCAGTCTTCCAAACTTAGCCCATAGCAAAGTCAGCTCTGGGTAGGAGCCAGTCGGAGCAGAACAATCCCACAAACAAATGGCTCTGATGAGAACTGAACCGACGACCTTCCCATCAAGGAGTCGGCGACGCTAACCACTTCGTCACGGCGGTCGAGGATCGAAGGTCGAAGTTGCATTATTCCCGAAGAGGGCTGGGCTTTTTACGCTGCAGTGTTTAACTGTTACGTCGGTATGATTGTTCGATAGGTTTGTTTCTTTCCCCTTTTTCTCATTTATTATGGTCTAGTTAATTCATCTAATATTTGTATCATTTCACCGTTTCTGTATTTATCCGTACGCTTGTGTGTGAAATGTTCTTGCGAAAATGTAAGTCGACGTTGTTTCAACAAAGAAGCAGTTTGTCCTTTAGTTTGATCTGTATCTTGTCTGTCTGTCTATATGTCTGTCTGTCTGTCTGTCAGACAGTCTGTCTCTCTGTCCTCTGTGCTCTCTCTCTCTCTCTCTCTCTCTCTCTCACTCTCTATCTCTCTCTCTCTCTCTCTCTCTCTCTCTCACGCGGTGTTATATGTGCGTGTATGCGCGCGCGCGCAAGCATGTGTCTGTAATGGTGTGTGTGTGTGTGTGTGTGTGTGTGTGTGTGTGTGTGTGTGTGTGTGCGTGCGTGCGTGCGTGCGTGCGTGCGTGCGTGTGAGTGTGTGTTGTGAGTGTGTGGGGTGTGTGTGTGTGTGTGTTGTGTGTGTGTGTGGTGTGTGTGGTTCTCTCATCCTTTACTTCCCAGACTGCACATTGTCATCCATGACTTCTCTTTTTTCACCCACTGTGTGGTTTGTAATAACACACGCTTTTCTCTCTTGCCTTTTTTTTTTTTTTAGAGTGTGGCCCTACGAGCAAATGACGCAGCAGCAGCAACAGCAGCAGCAACAGCAGCAGCGACAGCCTTATTGACTTCTCTCACCTTGAAATAAAACAAAAACAGTGAAAAAAACAAAACAAAACAACTGACGCCATTTGCTTACCTTCCTCTCTCCACCACCCCCCTCCTACCACCACCACCACCACCACACCACCACCCCCCCCCCCCCACCACCACCACCACCATCTACTCTCACCACCAACCATGTCCCCTCCAAGACATTCCGAACACGGCGAAACCACAGAACCTCTCCACCCTGCCTTGACCTCACTGCGGGACGATGACGTCAACGGCACTGACGTAGACACACGCGGGATGACGTGCCAGTGTTGGCCTGCGAAAATGGCGCCTGCTCCGTGCAGCCTTTGCCTGCCAAGAAAGCTCAGTACCTGAAGAACTTCCGCCTGCCTCGTCGCCTGTGCTCGCTGCGATGCCGAGAGGTGCTGATCCTCGGTGTAGGCATTGTCCTGACGTGTGTGGCTCTGGGTCTGATCGTGCCGGGGCTCTGAGGTCCGAAGAGCGGGGGACCAGGTCGGCGTTCCTGCACGTCAGTTCTTGGTGGGTGGGTGAGTGCTCTGTGTGTGTGTGTGTGTGTGTGTGTGTGTGTGTGGTGTGGAGCCGGGGCAAAGTGCTAGTTTTTTTGTTTTTTGTTTTTTTTTCTGAGTATGTTTCCTGTTTTTGTACTTTGGTGGTGGTGGTGGTGGAGTCTTATATGGTTTATTTTTTGTTCGCGTGTTCCTAATCTCCGAATCTCAGAGAG
>JADBJO010003228.1:210000-217500 GCA_016801955.1 Conus betulinus
ATAAAGAAAAACCTGTGAGAACTGAGGATGCTGTATGGGAATGACATTTGAATGAAACGTTGTTCTATTACCAACAGAATTACATTATAGGTCGTTTCTTGTAAGTTTATCCTACCTCATAATTATCTTCAAAGGTTCTCTCTCTCTCTCTCTCTCTCTCTCTCGCTCCCCCCCCCCTCTCTCTCTCTCTCTCTCTTAAAAAAGGGAAAGAAAAGAAAAGGAAACACAACAAAAATACTAAAACTAAAGGAAATCGGTCTGTCTCTCTGTATGTGTCTGTCTTTGTCTCTGTCTCTGTCTCTCATTCTCCCTCCACCTCTCTGTCTGTCTCCCTCCCTCCCTCTGTCCCTCTGTCTCTCTCTCTCTCTCTCTCTCTCTGTCTCTCCCCTGTCTTTCTCTGTGTGCTTACCACCACGGTGAAGTTAAGATTTTTGTGTTTTTGTTTTCCGTTTTCAGAAACTCATCTAATTTTTAAAACACACACACACACACACACACACACACACACACAAACATAAGCTGTTTTATTTTGATTGCATGAAGGAACAAAGACACAGAGACGACAGCAAATCAGAAAGGAGGTTGCGGGCTCATGGGGGATGGGGAGTGGGCGTGGGGGGGGCCGGGGGGGGGGGGGGGGGATTTTGTGGGCGATGTGTGCGAAAGGTGGTCTGTGGTTATGTTTCAAGGTAGAATCAGACAGTCACTGACCGCAGACTTTAAACAAAGGAGCCAACCAACCACACCTTCAACTCCAACCACACGTTCCGCCCGCCACTTTCATCTTATTACCAGTTAAAGTCTCACCTTCCTTTTACCGAAAACGTCTTCAAAACTCCACCAAAAACGAACGCCTCCCCACGCATGCGCGCGCACGCGCACAGACTTGAAGTCAGTGAAGCAGACACCACCACAGGGGGCAAGAAGAGGTCTGTCTGTCAGTCTGTCTGTCTGCCTGCCTGCCTTGCGAGGGTGGTGGAGGAGGACGAGGAAGAGGAGGAGGAGGAGGAGGAGAGAAGGTGTGCCAGAGGGAAGGTGGAGGGAGGGATGGGAATAGAAATCGGAATTCTCAGCACGTTTTGGTGCCACAGGACTGAGACGGAGGGAGGAGAGAGTGATGGTGTAATCAGGCGATCAGAAAATGGTCCTCGCTTCTCTCCCCTTCGGCCCCTCCATGTTGGCCAGCCTTTCGGGTCCATTGGCTCTGTTAGGTTCATCTCTTCCCAATCAGATGGTCTTCCTCCCCCCCCCCCCTCCCCCCTCCCCCCAGACGATAGGGCGGGGTGGGGTAGGGAGGGAGGTGGGGTTGGGGGGGTGTGTGTCTAGGGCTGGGATGGACGCTTCAGTGGCGCTGTCGATTATCAGTCTGGCACCTCGCACATACGGTGAGATTTGTGCTCTCTCTCTCTCTCTCTCTCTCTCTCTCTCTCTCTCTCTCTCTCTCTCTCTCTCTCTGCTCCTCTGTGTGTGTGGTGTGTGTGTGTGTGTGTGTTGTGTGTGTGTGTGTGTGTGTGTGTGTTGTGGGTGTGGTGTGTGTGGTGGTGGTGGTGTCTGTGTGGTGTGTCTCTCTCCTGTGTGATTCTCTCTCTCTCTCTCTCTCTCTCTCTCTCTGTGTCTCTGCGTGTCTCTGTGTGTGGTGTGGTGTGTCTGTGTCTCTCTGTCTCTCTCTGTCTGGGTGTGTGTGTGTGTGTGTGTGTGTGTGTGTGATGTGTGGTGTGTGTGTGTGTGTGTGTGTGTGTGTGTGTGTGTGTGTGTGTGTGTGTGTGTGTGTGTGTGTGTGTGTGTGTGGTGTGTGAGGCGTGTGTGTGGCTGTTAACGGGGCGGTCAGTTTAGTTGTTGAAATTCTCTTACTGATTACAGTTGGATGAAGTTGTTTCACCGTAACCAGGAGGCTTCAGTATACCCCGTCTTTATATCTGCTCCAGCCTCCACCCCCATCTCTCTCTCTCTCTCTCTCTCTCTCTCTCTCTCTCTCTCTCTCTCTCTCTCTCTCTCTCTCTAACTGGAAAAGGCGGATATCAGCATTCCATCAAGAGAAAGATAAACTCAGAGCGGGTGTACTCTTTCTGTTGTCTTTACACGGCAGTGGACAGACACACTGGTTTATGCACACCTTGTACACGAGAGTACGGTTCAAATCATGCATTTCAATCACAATCAGCATAGACACAGATGTGTTTGCAAGAAACTAAGATAATCCTCACAAGCTTTAATTTCAAGATTATAAGCATACCAACTAGCGAGTTCTGTTTGTCTGGTGTGTAAAATGATCAATGTGATGATTTGTCTGAACTGATTCGTATAGTTTTATCGCCTTCATCAAAGATGCTATGTTTTCAATCTCTTGTTTGTCTGTCAACAAGACTGCGCAAGACTGCACAAAAAATTACCTGTAATGTGGTAAAGAGGAGGACTTAGCAACCCTTGAAGCAGATTCTGGGTTTGGATCCGAATCAGAACGCCAGATCCATAATCAATTCGAAACTTTATTATACATTTTCAACAGAATATAGACCACTATCAAGTTAATGCATTAAAATTGATAACTGTGTACGGAGTGGTAATTTTTCATGGACGGTTAAAATATTGTACTGATGCAAACGTTGCCATTTAGTTTTTTGTATGTCGAAAGACAAAATATATATGGGAGGTAACTCTTTCCAGTCCCTACCTGAAATTGCTTCCCTTAGCGGAAAATGAGTTTAATGGACACGTTCGAACTCGGCAGAGCTCTGGGCTCACACGAGTGCCTTATAGCTTTTAGTATTTAGAGGAGTGAACACAAAGAACATAGATGACAAAGATTATTTTGCTTTACTTCTATTTCATTTTCTTTTATTTCATTTTTTTTTTAAATCGTGTCTTTCCTTCTTCTGTCCACAGTTAAAACATCTCTCCAGTGAGGATGCATCGGATATGGCTGCCTCGGATCAGATCTTCACCTTTGGTAAGTACTCTTCGCTCTCTCCACCGCTTCAGCCCATCTTCTCCCAGGCACTATATATATATTACCCTACTCCGTCACACCCCATCTTCTCCCAGGCACTATTACCCACTCCGTCACACCCACCTTCGCCACCCCCTTCCATTCCCCCCTTCCATAAACTGTCTGTCTGTCTGACTGCCTGTCCGTCTGTCTCTCTGTCTGTCTCTCTCTCTCTGTCTCTGTCTGTATGTCTGTCTGCCTCTCAATCTGTCTGGCTGGCTGTGTGTCTGTTTGTCTGTCTGCCAGTTTCTCTCTGTCTGTCTCTGTCTCTGTCTGTCTGTCTCTCTGTTTTGTGCTGGTTGTTTTTTGTCTCCTTGTCAGGTGTGTGTGTGTGTGTGTGTGTGTGTGTGTGTGTGTGTGTGTGTGTGTGTGTGTGAAGAGACTGAGCTTAGTGTGTGGTGTGTCTGTGTCTTTTCTCCTTCTCAGGAATGTGTGCGGTTACGGAGTATGTATGCCCTGTCTGTACCCTTGTGTGTGTGTTTGTGTGTGTGTGTGTGTGTGTGTGTGTCCTGAGAGACTGGCCCCATTCTATGAGAGAATTACCTGTGAGTCTAGAGAGAGTCTGTCTGTTCGTGTGTGTGTGTGTGTGTCGGTCTGTGTGTGTGTGTAATGGAGATACTGAGAGAAAAAGTGTGTCTGTGTCTGTGTCTATGTCTCATTTGGTGTGTGTGTGTGTGTGTGTGTGTGTGTGTGTGTTGTGTGTGTGTGTGTGTGTGTGTGTCATGGAGCTATACGCCCTGTCTCTACCCTTTTGCAGCTGTTTGTTCCTTAACGCTGTCGAAAAACGAACATCATTTTTCCTTTCAAATGCAAAGATTATGACAATATTCGAAAAACAGTAAATTATTTCAAATACCTGTTGTGCGTACTCCTTTCAGCCGCGATGACCTCATTTCTGTCTGGGTAACTTTGCCCCAGAATCGTCTAATTACCTGTCCGTCTAATTTTATGTCGGTCTGTTCTTTTGTGCGTTTTATCGTCGGTCTATCTGTATGTCTGTTTTGGCACGGTTACATCCTCGTTAAACTTAGAACTGGAACCTTGGGCCTAAATGCAAACATTTGGTCTTTGTGTGGGTCAGAAACTGACAAGATTTGCAAGGTTTATACAGCTAACACTGTCGAAAACGAACATCATTTTCCTTTCAAATGCAAAGATTATTTGACAATATTCGAAAAACAGTTTTTATTTGAAATACCTGATTTGTGCGTACTGATACGGTATTGAAGATTTTAGACACTTGACGGCGATGACTCATTAAATGTCTGGGTAACTTTGTCGCAGGAATCGTACAAAATCAGACAATCTTTTTTATTTCGGTTTTTAAACATTGTGACGTTTTTTCATGTACAAATCATTCAGTACGCCTTTTTTTTTTTTTTTTTTTTTTTTTTTTTTTAGCGAATCCGCAGCAAACTCGTCGAAAGAACCGGTCGGTGTGTGTGTTTATTTTTGTTACTTTCGTCCGTATACTTTACTGACCACATTCAAGATCAAAAAGACTCCGCCACGCTTGAACTTCGTTCCTTTGTATTTGTTCATTTCTCCAGTTCTTGTTGCTGTGTGGATGTGTCCAGGGTGGGGTATATAGGCAAGCTAGGAGCATCCTTTTCCGGGGATGTATTCTTATTTGTTCTGTATGCTCTGTGCTGTCATATCTGCAAGGCGATTCGGTGTCGTAAGCAGCACTATTTTGAAGTTATGGGCGTGTCTTTGTTTCATTATAGGAGCAAGAGTTACCCTACTAGTTTCTTATGTACTGTGTGCTGTTCCCTGCCTCACTTAAGACTTCTTCTCACAGTCAGTAGGGTTTCCGCTGCACAACAGTGTTTGCCTGATTCAGGCGAGTGGGTAATAATGAGCATGCACACTTGTTTCAGTAGATAAACACTGACAGATGAGTGAATGGTTCCTATGTATATTTTACTGATTCATAATTAATGATGATCTGATTTCTTGTTTGCTTGAGATAAAGCACTCACCCCATAAAATGATGGCCAACACACTATTGTCATTGAAGTTTGTTGTCATCGTCATTGTCATTGTCATTGTCCTCTCTCTCTCTCTCTCTCTCTCTCTCTCTCTCTCTCTCTCTCTCTCTCTCTCACACACACACACACACACACACACACACACACACACACACACACACACACACACACACACACACACACACAATGCAGTTTGCACCTATGCAACTTATTTCCTTGCTACACTTTCTTTCCGTTTGATTTTTCTACCCTTCACTGGATGCTTTTGGGTGCTGTTGGATTCCGTTTTTTAACCTTTGGTGGTGAGAATACCACACAATTGTAGACTGTGCTGTATCTCTATTTGATGTCAAAGGAAGACGTATAGAATCAGCCGTGCCTCCCTGATGAGTCCGATCATAAATAGAATTTTAACCTCAAACATTGAATTTAATTAGGATTATTTCAGACAACCACTAATTGATGATACTTTACATTGACTGAAGAAGTCAAGTTAGACAATACGAGCACATGTAGGATAGAACTGTCATTTTTTTTGTCGTAAATTGTGTGGGCCCATTGTTAAATGAAATCCAAAATTGTATTACAGAATAGTTTACAGTTACATTATCATCAAAAAACATCCTAGCATGCTGTGGCTCCGTTTCAAAACGGAAATAGCGAAATATCTCTTCGGATATACCTAAACCTGAGACTGCGCGAGTCAGCAGAAGCGATGAAACTTTCGTGGTTTATATCATTTTTGCTTGCGCAAGGAAAGATTTCTGCGAGGTAGCGTTAAGTTAACAGTGAGCAAGAAGGAACCCCAATACCCCCCTAGAGGGCCTCGTCACGACTTGGTCCATCCCATCTGTTTGGATATGACCCGGTACATGCGGTCGTCTGCCTCTTTAAGGAAGAAGTTTTGGAAAGGGCCAGGCAAACTGGCCTTCTGCCGGACATGTCACGTAAACACTGGCGATGAGTCTGTCCTGTCGCCCACTTCCCCATCCCTGTCTGTCTGTCTGTCTGTCTGTGTCTGTTTGTCTGTTTGTCTTCTGTCTGTGTCTCTATGTCTGTCTGTCTCTTTTTCTCTTTCTATCTCTTTGTTTGTCGTCAGTCAGTCTGTCTGTCTGTCTGTCTGTCTGTCTCTCTCTCTCTGTCTCTCTCTCTCTCTCTCTCTCTCTCTCTCTCTCTCTCTCTCTCTCTGAGACACAAATACGCACCACATGAGTACTGTGCACATGCCGCGCACTCTTTCAAGCACACACACACACACACACACACCACACACACACACACACACACACACACACACACACCCCCCCTCCCCCCCCCCCCCCCCCCCCCCCCCCTTATGTTTACACGTCCTACGAGCACAACACTTCACAGCACTCCTCAGTTTGCAGGGCTAGCATCAAAGGCGGCATACATCACAGGGTCAGAGCCTGGCAGACCTCATGATCAACAGGCAAGGGGACCATGGGAGTTTGAACTGCGTTCCTTTGACCACACGCCGTGCACTATCAGACTGCGATAAGCTGTAGACTCTACTCTGTCTTTTGCCAGCTTTGAAAAAATAGCTCTGGTTTTGAAAATGATGTGGTTTAAAACCATTTTTAAAAATCGACAAATTTCAACATAAGGGGTTCTTTTATTATTTACATTTCTACAATATTTTTACCAAAACATTTGTGAAATTCTGTGTCTCCTGTCAATCTCGTCTGACAATATTTCTGTAGAACGAAAGCAGGTTTTGAAGGCGCTTTAGGCGAGCATTGACGAGTTCTAGGTTCGACTGGCACCATGAACTAAGTTCTGCTGCTGCTGACACTAGTTCCTTAGTCTCAAAGTCACTAAAGCAGACAGGTAGCAGCCAGGGCCTGGTTCAGATCTTCACCATGGTAGAACCTGTCAGTTGGATTTTGCATACTAGTCAACAAGTCGATTTTTCAGTGAAATGGCTCAGTCCTTCAGCATGTTGCCATGGACACTCGAGTGATGTGTCTTTGTACACCACCTTTGAAATACTCCTGGCCCTATATTGCTCTCTTTAAAAGGCGTGTCAATCTGAAAACATCGCCATGGAAACTCTGCCTTACGCCAGTTTGGAAATGTCACGATTCATCCACGCTGTAAACGTTCCTGGCACTCGTTTGGCTTAAACGGTTTTCGCCCAGACGTTGAGTGAAACTTAGGTTGCACGCGAGGACCAGAGACAGAGATATGAGCTTATATAAACGTTAGTTCATCTGGTTTTGCTATCGGATCCATCACGTTCATGCATAGTCAACTGGAGTTTATCTGCATAGTTTGCACTTCCGTGTATTTGTTCTTCCTTTGAAAAATAAATGAGTACTGTTCTAAATGGAAATCCATCTCAAAGAAGGCTAACCGAGCGTGCAAAAGACTGAAGCATTTGTAAGAGTATCACTGTACGTCGTTAATTCACTCGAGTCTACAAGTAAGGAAGTCAGGAAATAGGATTGAACTTGTCTAGATTAGGATGAATACAGACTGAGGTTTACAAGTGCTTGCTGTTCC
>JADBJO010003228.1:222500-227500 GCA_016801955.1 Conus betulinus
GAATTATATTTTTTTCAAACTATGACAAAATTGATGAAACTCACATCTTTCACGAAATCTGGGTTAATTTGGCAGCAAGTAAAATAAAGTTTGCATCTTATTATACCGCGTGCAAACGTGTGTGTGTGTGTGTGTGTATGTGTGTGTGTGTGTGTGTGTGTGTGTGTGTGTGTGTGTGTGTGGTGTGTGTTGTGTGTGTGTGTGCATGCGCATACGGTGTGGTGTCTGTGTGTGTGTGTGTGTGTGTGTCACATGTGTGTGGTGCATGCGCATACAGATTGATGAGAGTGTGTGTGCGATGAGAGAGAGAGAGAGAGAGAGAGAGAGAGAGAGAGAGAGAGAGAGAGAAGAGAGAAGAGAGAGAAGAAGAAGAAGAAAGAAGAAGAAAAGAAGAAGAGAATGAATCATGGCATAATTTGCGTGTCTTCTTCCAGTGCCTTTTTTCAGTATTGATCCTGACAAGATAACGCACGTTAAATGTTCATTAACAAATCACTCAGCTCGAACTCCACGCTACAACAAATAGCTTGCATTCTTTCCGTGAAACTGAAGCAGAATGAATGTAGATGAGTGAGGGGAGGGAGATAGAGAGCCGGAGGGGGGGGGGGGGGGGGGGGGGTGCAATCAGATGATGCATATGTTAAAGCATCGCCAGCTTTCAGTACGTTTCCAGTTATTGAATGGAAATTGGACTCTACCAAGCATTCTCCATTCTCTACAAAAAATGACATGATGAACATTAAGCCACAGCATCGGTGCTGATATGTCTGTCACATCATGTCTGTAGCATGCCGGTTATAGGAATAAGGAACGATTACAATGTTTTAAGCCTAGCTAGAATGAGGCATTCAGCAGTTTGGGTCAAATATGTTGAAAGGTGGATTGTACGTCTAACAGTTCTCCATTTAATAAGTACCCTGAGATTTCATCCATGTAGTCTATGGTTCCAATGTCAAATATTCCCACTTTAAAAAAACATTTTTTTATTTGTATTGTACTGAATTTGTGTTGCCAGTACAGTTATGCCTAAATTGCCTTTAAACAATTCAAATGGTGTAAATATGCATTCCGATGGCTTGCAGTAGTACCTTTGGGTTAAGAATCAGCCCATACATCCTGAGATTCTCTCTAAGCAGCCCAGATGACCTACAATTCTACCCAAACAGCTTTAAGTTTCTAGTCAAATGAGTAAGGAGTCTGTCCAAAGTACGTACGATTTCACCACAACAACCTTAGATTTCATCTGAATGGGAAAAAAAAAAATCAATCTAAATGGCTGAGGGTTCCATCCAAATGAAAACAAACAAATACAGTTCCGCTGATTTGCATATCAGACTGGGAAAGGGAGGGGGGGGGGGGGGGGGGGGGCAAGGCGGGGCAGAGAGGGTGGAAGGGGGGGGGGGGGGGGGAGGGGGGGGGGCGTGGGGGGTGTGCAGACGAGGAACGGCGACAATCTGATTGAGCACGGTGCGTGGTCAAAGGAACGCAGTGCAAACTCCCATGGTCCCCTTTGCCATTGATCAGGAGGGCTGGCTGACTCTTACCCTGTGATGTGCGCCGCCTTTGATGCCGGTCCTGGAGACTGGCAGGCACTCTGATGTGTGATGCTAGTATGGCGTGTAAGTTGGGGGGGGGGGTGGGGGTGGGGGGGGTGGGGGGGGGTATGCTATGAAGTAGTCTATCGCGAATTTTTCCTTGATTTGTTTGGGTCATAACGTAGTGTTCTGTTTTGTTGTGTTGGCTTGCTTTGGTGTGAATGATGTCTTATAATCATCATACAGTCAGCAGCAGTTGCTATGGCAGCAACTTTCATGATTTTTCTGTTTTTGAAATGCTGAAAACTTCCACGCATAGTGGAACTGGGACATAGTGAATTTCATGCGAGGTAGTCGTAGTAGTAGCAGCAGCAGCAGCAGCAGTAGTAGTAGTAGTAGTAGTAGTAGTAGTAGTAGTAGTAGTAGTCGTAGTCGTTGTTGCAACAATAGTAGTAGCAGCAGCAGTAGTAGTGATATAAGAATAACAGCAGCAGCATTAGCAATAATTTTTCGTAACATGGTCTGTAGTAAAATGGTTAGAGCTTTGCCTGCGGAACTGAGGGTGTTGAGTTTGAACAACACGTGGGGCTGGAACTTTTTCAGATCGGAAATCTTCTCTGTCTCCCCTGCAGTAAGTGGGTACCTGATTCAGCTCAAAGAATGTCAGAGGCACTGCAGGAGGAGGAGAGGAATGGGCTCCGTCTTCCATCCTTTTGCGCCCTGATCACGGGTGAACTCTGAGTTTATTGCCGCTAAGGCTGATGGGCTACGGTACCTTTCAGTTTTTAACCTTCAAGGCAACAACAACGGTACTAGCAGTAGCAGTGTCAGCAGTAGTGGTGGTGGCAGCAGCCAGAACAGCAGCAACACTAGTAGTATCATTACAATGGTTGACATAGTATTGGTTTATACAGCACCAGCACTATAGTTTTCTGGCTTTCTGATCCATAAATGTTAAAAGACATTGTCACAGTGGAACGATAGAATGGTAGAATACGAAGCAGCAGCAGCGGAAATGACAACTATTTTTGGTAGTTCCTGTAGCAGCCGTATATTTCCAGAAGAAGGTGTGCTTTTGGTCTAGGCTTCTGACTGGAGTAGAATGGAATGGTCGATTAGGACAGAAAGGGGTTGCAACACTTCTACAATTGATGTTTGTATTCAGAATCTCTGTCAACCACTCACCATCTTTCCCCAGTCATGATTTGTTTAGAAAAGTTGAAGAGGCTCGAGCTGTCAGCCTCTAAACATCCGCCCACCCATTAACACCCCCACCCCCACACACACACACACACACACACATCCTTTCAGTTTTTCACCCGCTTTCCTCTTATATCACCTTACGTATCATTCCTACCCACTGTCTGGATAAATATATACCATCATTGGCTTCCTTACTTTTGTCTAAGACATTGTAACCTGACGTTTTTTTTTTTTTTCCTTTTTGTTTTTGTTTTTTGTTTCATACTTTGGTCATGAGATCTCAAAGTTATCATTTAAAATCGAACATATTGAGCATTGCAAAGAAGTTACAAAAACCATTGCTGCAACAGAGGCGCGGGCGCGCGCGCGCGCACACACACACACACACACACACACACACACACACACACACACACACACACACACACACACAGAGAGAGAGAGAGACAGAGAGAGAGAGAGAGAAGAGAGAGAGAACTCAGAACTCAGAACTCTGAACCTGTTTACTGCACATCGGCCTTGGGCCACAATACAGGGGACGGGGCACGGGGACTGGGGAATAGTCGGCACTGAGCACAATACATGTGCAGGACATGCAAAGCATAAACACGTCATGGACTTATCGAATATGGAGAAGATGAAAACAATTACCACCATTAACAAAAGCATGCACCGTTTGATAATTACCAATTTCCAGAAACATTGAAGTTTGAAATGTACACATGTAAAGTGATTATATAATTACCCTATCATTTTCTGCCTTCTATTACCTGCATGAAAAACATACCTAGAAAGATTGTGTCTTAGATCAGTGTTTTCTGATTCTAGAGGCTTATGCATTAGAGTGTTAACATGACCACTTACAACTTCTCTCTTAAGTCATTATACATAATGCACTCCTTCAAACAATGGGCCTCATTTTCAATTTTTGATTTACAAAAAGGACACATTTTATCTTGAACTCGATCACTATATCTATAAACATTGTTGTTGAGTGGTAGTACATTAAACCTTATTTGAGCAATAGCAACACAAAAAACAATACACATCCATATGACATATGTACTTATCCTTTTTTCAAAAATGACTTTGAAAGTTCGATAACTCTCATATCTGTCTCGATCTCAATAGCGCCATACCATTCTTGTATAAACATGTCTACTAGTCTCTGTTTAAACATACTCAAGAAAGCCTTTCTATCCCCTACACCTTGTTGAAACCAGACTATGTAGAAACCAGTTGTACATAGAATTTCTCTTATTTTTGACGCCCAGCAGTCCTTCCCATTCCTGTCCAATTCCATTAACATTAGATACGCCTTATAAGGCAACCGATTAGGGTTCATATGTAACAGCTTTAACCAATAACTAATGGAATCGTGCATGAGTTAACATAAAGCAGATATCTACCCAGGTCACCATATACCATCTTATTTGGAGTCTTGACTGGAGAGAGAGAGAGAGAGAGAGAGAGAGAGAGAGAGAGAGAGAGAGAGAGAGAGAGAGAGAGAGAGAGAGAGGTGGCATTACTTACTGTACTTCCTGTAGACCCCTATGGACATGTCTATGAAACACTATTTCTTGATAGCTGCCTTTAAATAATTCATCAGTCATCCTGCCTAAGCAGTGATTGCATTACGTAAAGCACCCCCCCAACCCCCCACCACCACCCCCCCCCCCCCCCCCCTCTCTAGCATCACCACCGTCCCACCTCCTCTTCGCGCCCCCGTACAGATTGCCGTGGGTGAAGATGCAAAGGCCGTATGACAATTCTGCTAAAAAGCATGGCACTTTCTGACTCATCCGCACGGGAAGAGGGCTCAGTATCAGTCTTAAGGTGTCACGACTCGCAGGTTCGTAAGCGCTCTAATGCTGATGTACGTCAGGGAGGCTGGTGGTTAAAGGGTTGTGAGTGGCCAGGTCACAGTGTCTTCATTTCAACAGGATGACTCAAGTTTATAGAGGTATTCATACATTACGCAACGCATCCAATTTGTGTCATTTCTTTGCAGCCTGTGTGTGCGCATTAGCTTTTGTTAAGTGTATGACTAGCACGCATATTCCCAAAGGATTTCACATATTCACGAATGCATAAATGCACGTGCGCAAATGCACGCTCATGCATGTGGCCACACGCGCGCGCGTGTACTTACACACACACACACACACACACACACACACACACACACACACACACACACACGCACATGCACACGCGCGCGCACACACACACACACGCACACACACACGCACACATGCACAC